>VWZK01018174.1:345243-375862 GCA_013396935.1 Baryphthengus martii
TTTTTTTTGTTTTTCACATATAAATATGAAAACCCTGGAGATTTCTACTTATAATAATACTCTACTAATAATACTTTTATAGACAGATATTAATGGACTAGTGTGACCTTTTAGATACCTTCTAGGAGGTCATGGACTTGGTGATTATTGTGAAACTGCAGAGTTAACTCTTCCTGGAGCACTTCCTGGACACACAGACGACTGGCAACAACTGTAACTCAATTGCTTGAAGTTTAATGAAGCATGTTGGTAAAATACACTGTGTAATCTACAACGCTAATACACACAAATTAACTTTATCACATGCAGTAACTCAGGTTCTTACTACAGTTTTTATCCATGTGGGAACAAAGAAATCCTGACGAGTAAAAGATCTGATGTTCAGCCTGTCTTCAAAATGGCATAGTCTGTCTCTCCCAAACTTCTGATGGAGAGGGATGTAAGCCTTCAAATGTAATTTTAAATACCCAGTTAGTGAGAATTAGGGGAAAATCTGGAGTTGAGTAACATAATAAATGAGGATTTTTTATTATTTCAGTCTTCTTGCTCTGCACTATGTTGCCAGGGACAAATACATCATGTGTTCTGAAGAGGCTTCCCTGTAGTCACTGCAGCATCATACTGAACACATATTCCAGAAGCCTTGTGTGTAGGAGGGTTAAGTCCATTTGGATGTGTTGGAGATGACACATCTGGTAAATGGGTGTGATGCTCTGGTTTTCCAGCTCCAAGTGGGTGTATATCACAGAGTGTCACTCTTGGGTATAGTGGTGGAGGTAGTGGAAGGAAGCCCCAAAAGATCTCAGCTGTGCCGGAGTGAAACCTCACTCTTTCCCTGTAATGTTGAAAAAGTGACATCACAATACAAATATTATAGCAAGATATGATTTTGGCTTGGTTATTTCCACCCTCCCTTGTTTTATTGAAAAATATTTTTTCTATACATTTGGGGATTTCTTTTTTCTTTTTTCTTTTTTTTAAATGACTATTGTTTTATTAACAATAATTACCATCCACTCCAGTATTTTGTCTTGCTCAAAATTAGTGCTAAGCAAGAGATGATCAGACTTCTTTCTCTCTTCATTTTTTCCTAGTGACATGTCCATTCCTATTTGCCATTTGCCAAACCTGATTTCTTTTACAACAGCTGCACAATCTGTATGGACAGAATTTTTTGTTTTAAGACTGCTGTTCTTTAAGCTTCACATGCACTAGTAACCGACAGCCACCGCTTTTTCAGAAAATGCTTAAAATAATGGGCATCAATGAACATCGATACAATTAGTACCTCAGTATAGTGGGCATTCTACCGCACTTCTGAGTAATTTTCTGGTTTATCTGAACAACGTGGAGATCAAAGTTTAAAACTTGCTGGTTTTGTTTGTGCAGGATATCACATTTTGTAAGAGAACGTGAAATATGAGATGCTTAAGCTGGTAACTGAAGATGTACAAAGCACTTGAATATTCCAATTATCTTCTGACTCATTGTAACTTGTATACTCTCTGTGGACTTCCTAATCCATTCGGTAAAACGAGTAGAAGATGCAGATATCTGGGTAATTTAACAACTCAAATAGCTCATCTGGTTTCAGTAACATTTCTTGCATTTCTTAGTCTGGAGCTTCCATTTTCTTGTTGTGAAATCATTGTCCTGGAAAAAAAAAAACAAACCAAAAGAAAAAAACAAATCCAGCTGTGAGAGCTAGTTTAAACAGATTCTCCTGTGTTTTTATGCTGTGTATTAAGGTTGATATTTGAGTGCACAGAGCAAGAAAAATTGTAGGGTGATGCTGTTGGTAACTATGCATCCACTCATGTCCTTTCCCTAGGAACTCCCAGGGGCCTCAAGCTACTCCATCCATAACCTTGGTGACGGTGATCCTTGGCTACCCTCCATGGTGGCAGCCCACAGCCTCTCCCCTCACTGCCCATACCCTTACACTTGCTCCTGCTGCCCTGAGGCAGTTGCTGGGAGTTGTCACTGCTTGACCATCTCATGGGGCACTTATATCTCTGCCTCCCAGAGTAAAGCTTTTCATCTCACCAAGGCTGATTGATTACACATCCCTTTCAGGAGACAGGTGCAGAGGACCGGCAGCCTTCCTGAGGGATCTTTTCATAACATTTAGCACAGGATTTGCGCTGCTGCAATCTTCTTTTGGACTTTAGAGTACAGAGAACTTCAAATAATAAGTGTAAACTAATACTCTGTGCTGTGTGTGGAGTGAAACCTGTCTCCAGGCAGAAGCTCCACAGAAGCACTGGCAGTGGGAAGTGGACTGGCCCCTGACATTGACCGGGATATTGGTTATTTCTCTCTTTCAATATTTTCCATAATGTTTTGTAACATTAAGTAGAAAGTGGAAGACACTTAAGTGGTGCCAGTGACATTGCACAGGAGTCTGGTAGCCAGTTCCTAGAGGGACTTAATCGCTCCCTTTTTCTCAGTGATGACGACCGAGTTAGAATGACTGCATTGGCTGTAAATTTAAGCTCCAGTGTCCAGTGTCCTCTTACTGCAGCTCTAATATCTTTATTCTTCCTAGCTTGAAGACAGAACTTCATATGGAGAAGATCACTGACATTTAAATGTTGTTAAACTGTGACATCAGTATTTGGGAGGATAGAAGGACCATGTGAGAAATTATCTCAGTCAATGGATAACAACTCAGCAAATGACTTGAAAATTTTTGTCTTAATTTAAGAGAAAACTTAATTTAAATCCATGTCAGTTTATAATGATATAAAAAAGCTGACACTAGCAGAAATTGCATGCTGAAACAGAAAGAAAATTTTTATGGAAATATCCTTAAAAATGCTTGTTCTAGTACTGAAATTCCTTAGTAAACTGGGGGATTACTGGTAAAGATTCCTGGACATATCTGAAGTCTTTGCAGATAGATACTATCAGTCATTAAAGAAAAATATAGCTGCTCTGAAAAAGCAGAGTGACATTTTGATTGAAAAAGCCATTATATTAGAAGCTCGTGTGGCTTCCAGTCCCCTTTGCTCAGTACTCACTGAGGGCATGCATTTAACTGTATTGTTTTAGAAACTACTAACACTGCATAGGATACATTTGGGCTTTCCTGTCCAAATGGATCACTTGAAAACTGTTTCACCTTCTAGAAACAGTCATCTCACACTATCATTGCCTACATTTGGCAATAGGTTTTGAAAGATGCTCTCTAACTATCCTGTTATATGAGATTCTCAAGCTCAGAGCATTTTTGTCATTAGTCATCTCTGTCTAAAAGACACAGTGGCTTACTATCACTTTTTTGCTTTTTTTTGTTCCGATCTTACCACTTCCAACAATACCATTAATCAAGCGAAGGGAGAGTTCATTAGTCTAGGAATTCGTTTATGGGTAAGCATGTTCTTGTAAGCTCTTAAACTGCTCAGTATAGTAGACTGCCAAGATAATATACACATGCAAGAAATCAGAGACCTGTCATACTGCATCTTTGATTACAGTTATAACTTCCTCATTTGAGAAAATGTGCAAGACATATATGCTTTACAAATTTATAAATCTGACCAGTCCTTTGGACTATGGATTTCTTATTGTACAGCTTGTACATTCCAGAAAAGCATTTGTATTCCAGGCACACTGCTTCTGAAGCCTTTAAAATTCTACTTCCTCCTGTTTCACTTCACCTCTGCCCATCTCACCAAAGACAGCAGCCATCGCATCATACATGCATGTATTCCTGTACTGTGTCCTTTCCTACACTTTGTTTTTCATGGCAGACATTCAGTCTCAGGAGACTTGCTTTCGTTGCTTTCATATTTTGAATGGCTTTAAAGAGGCAACGGCTGAAAGAAGAAAGGTCAACAAGCTATATTCAAAATGATAAATAGACTGGTTGCTGTCATGTTGGAGCATCCAGCATTTTTTTTACATGCTGTACATTTTCCTTCTTGCTGGTACTTTTTTACTTCAGGCAGAAGCTTGAAAGGAGCTTTAGTATTAATGAAGATCAGACACTGAATTTGGAAAAAACACAGTGTGATTGTGCTGCATCTGTTATCTGAACTAAAAACTGGTCAGAATTTTAATAGAGAGTATATGAATCTTTTTGAATCTACAGAATAGCACGTCTTACTTTTCAATGTCACTGAATCAAAGAGTGTTACTACATACACTGACTGATATGAGCATGGGCTTCTCTCTCTATTAGACTGTAAAGGTCCATGAAAAGCAACTGCCAGCCAATACCAAAAAGTAAGGATTACCTCCTGATCTTAATGATGATATAGGCTTGGTACAAGAATAATTGGCTTTGCTTGTGCTGGAGTAGGAATAAAGAAGAAATCAATACCGAAGAATATTAATTCAGCAGTATACTAATATTCATCAACTAATGTTTAGTTCCAAACACAGGAACTCTCACAGTAAAATGTGTATTTACAAAGGAGGAAGAGAGATATTAACCAGAGATCCTAAGAAGGAAGACTACTGAGTTGAAAAAGAAACAGGTTGGACTGAATGGATAAGAGTAGAGGCACACATCTTTTTCAAATTGTAGTCTGCAATGTAGGTAGAAACCACATACTGATGGAAGATCCACTACCAAATTAAGCAAGCCCATATAAAAGTGAAGCAAAGAACCAAAACCATCCCTCACTCTGGAAACACTCTCTGTGAGCATTTTTTTCAGATAAGACCACCACTGCCTCTAAGAGTTTACTCCCTGGTTTTGGTATTTGAACATTGAAGAACCAGAGCTGGAAAGAAATAATCCCTGGTTCTGAAATCACATTAGCCTTGGTAACACATTTGAAAGTTTTAAATGGTGGAAATTTTCCTTTGATCAATGAAGACAAACCATTGATCAAAGTGCCTGATGTAATGTATTAATTGTCAATGATCCTATCTCAGCGTTATCCACAGACCTTACACATGACTGAATGTAGAATATTGAATAGTTTCACTTTTCTAGTAAAGAAGCAAAACCACAGACGTTTCTCCCAGAATACTCCAAATTATTTTGTCCAATCAAACATTTTCTCATGCTTTTGACAAATGGACAGAGCATGCACAGACTCTGAAGGGTCACCAGGGTTTGCCTTAGTTACATCCAACAGAGAACTGAATTCCTGAAGTGAAGGGACGTCTCTAGGGGAATTGTATTTAAATCAGCTGTCAGCCTCTTAAAATTTAGGTTTTAATAATCTACCAATACAACTACAAAGAATTCTGAGGTACCCTGATCATCTGATCAGTTACCAGCAGAGTGCAGAGTCTTGATGGGTCTTATACTAATGACAACTGTGAACGTAGTATTCTAAATTTCAATATTTTGATTTTTCTTTGAACTGATAAGTGATCCCTCAAGAACATTTTCTATTATTAATTAATGCATTATTACCCAAACTGAAGTTTATTGTGAATGTTTTTGTATTTTATAATCTTGATAGTGTCTATGTTTTACCTTGACTACTACATTGTGACCACAAATGTGGTATATCAAGGAGGCAGTTCCTTTTTGAGTCATAGTCAACTTTTGAAGCACACTGAAAAGCCAGAAGAATGCCATCTGAATCCTCAGCTTGTCAGGATCTGAAATTCCCCTGGGATTTTACCTTCTCACTGACAGGCAGCTGCATTGTGTAGCCATCATTTGGAAAAGTTTCTTCAAGCTCTGTGCCAAATACGAGACTGTGATTTAACTTCAAAGGCAGAAATGCCAATCTCAGCGTGCAGATAATCAGATCAAAGTAATGGCACAGCCCTTGGTAATCTGAGACACTAATGTTGTTTCCAAGAGTATATAACACATAACTTGAGAAACTGAACCTGAAGTACTTGGATGAGGAGCGCAGGTAACCTCTTCACATAGGTAGTGAGAATCAATTTGGTTCTTTTTCCCAGTACTGACTTCTCTCTCCCAAGCATCGCCTCTGTCTTTGCTTACTGACTTGCCTTTGGGGCTGTTGGCTACAGGAGGTGGGAAGGCAGTAGCACTTTCTTCCAGAAGAAAATCTCCTTTGCAACCAGTTACGGACTTGTCTTTCCTCAGGTGCTTTGTATATGGAATATGCAGAAGGAGTGACAACAAAAGAGATACTGTATTTGTTGCTGGATAATTGCTTGCTTCCCTTAACAATTCTGGGCTGGGAGTCACCTGCAGGGACAAATGATTGTGTCCACACAGGGCTTGGTTTAGAACAGAAGGAAAGCTGAGAAGTCAGGAGATAAAGGAATATAAGCTAAGGAAATTAGTGTTCTGCTCGTGATTGTGGTGAAAGAGCACATCTCTCACTTAAAGGAAATGTTTCTGTAGCACCAAATTTGAGGGCCAGAAGAAACAAACAGAAAAGGCAGAATAAACAAAGGTAGAAAATATTTTCTCAGTCAAGTCTTACTTGTACTGCTATGCAAATAAATACAGTAAACATGTTGGTATGTATTGCAAATAGAACCTCATTGCTGTGAAAAGAGACAAAGGGAAAAAAATCAGTGAAAAAGAACAAACTTCACAAAGGACAGAGCTAAAGCCACTCCTACAGAGTAACTGTAAAGGTGCAAGAGTAGATAAGAGTACAAATATTCCATAGCTCTTCAAGGAAATGGAGTGGGAAGCTTGAGTAAGAATAATCAAACCAGCCAATATTTCACAGCCACAGTGTCTGAGTTGCTCTTTTTTTCACATGTATCTAAATCGCAAAACAGCAGCATCTCTTCCTTGCCTGCACAACAGGCTACTTCCAGATGGGTGACTTGTGTAAGGCTGTAAAGACAACAAGTCGAGGTCTCAGATTTGCAGAGGAAATGCAAGAATAAACTGAGACCAAGAGAGGAGAGGAAGTGTGAGGGTAGCCAAGAACATCCGCTCTCTTGTTATGTTCCTCAGATCCTCACTGCTTCCTGACCCTTATTAGGACTGACAGGGGAAGGAGACAGGAAAGTATGATGGGCTCCATCAAAGTTACACATTGCTTAAGCAAATTTTCTCTTCTTCTAATGCTAATAACACCAATATAGCACAACTCTTCTACAATATGAGGTATCCTTCTTGACATTTTTTTAAGCCTGTCTCTTATTTTTTTTCCTCTTTTTTTCTGCCCTTTTGCATCCTTTAGGATTTCACTTCTCTGTTCTTCCTCCTCCTTCTCTCTCTAACACCTTTGGCCGTGATGTATGACTCCACAGTCTTCCCTCTGTTTCTGTCTCCTACTCCTTTGTCTCTGTTAGAAGCTTTTTCAATGCAGGGAGGGAAGGATGAAAGGAAGCTGTTGGCTGTTGTGAATGCATTTTCATGTCCTCCTTTTTCTCCATTGGGTGCAATGATGCTTTTTACTGAGAGCTGCGCAACTGTGGTAATTTTGATGCCTTCTCGTTCTTTGTTCAAGGAGGTGATAGCTCACGCAGTTCGGTGCCAGCACTGTGGTAGCTGACTAAAATACTGACTAAATACTGACAAAAAAGTCATACAGTCTGAAACCACTTCTAAGTGATCTGACCTCTTGCCTATGCTCTTGCATCACTGTTTTCAACAGGAAGAAGAGTACTTAAATGCCTATGATGGGAAATCAGGGAATCCTACGGAGCGACGATTTCTTTCAGTCTCCAATTCCTTGCTGACACTTCTTAATCTGTTGACAATAAGTGAAACTGGAACTTATAACTTACATTGGGATAGATAAAAAATACATTTTCTGCATCTTGAATCTTTCATCTGAGCTCTATCCCATCTGTCACTGTGTCTTTGATGTGCAGATACAAGAGTTTCAGATTACGATATTCACTGTCTTAGCTATAGTAAGAGCAGTTCCTACTTGCTGATACAAGGAAACAGCTATTTAGCTGATTATATGTTGGGATCTCTAAAATATTTATAGTATCCATGCTTTCCAAGATCTCTTTCTCAGTCATATGAGTATGTCTTAGATTCCATGCTCAGTGTTTATGACTGTGTTAAAACATATGCTTTTTCAAGCAAGATTATCCTATCAGTCTATTCAAAGTCTGCAGAGAGACATTACTTTGTGTAACTGCTATGTTGCATCATTATTTGCCACTATTTATAGGGAAATACTTGTATTGCCAACACTGATTTTATGTACTTTTTCTAGGTCTGAAAGATGATGAATCTTTGCACCCACTGAAATAATCTAATTTGTGTGCCCCTATCAGTCTAATAATCAGTTTTTAATTCCCTTAGTATGACACATTTTACTGGAATTCAGGTCACATGAAATGGAGTGTGAATTACCAATATTTTTTTTTGTAATCTACCATTAGAAAGAAATAAAAACCTTGTCTCCCAAAGGAATCAGTCGTGTACCATCAGGCTTTGTCCTATCATCTGGTACCATCATAACTTTGTGCCTTTGACATGAAATAGTTTTGCATTTGTGAGTTCCTATATAGATAGCACGAAATATCTGTCTCAAATTCCTGTATTTATTATAGAGAAACTTGTTAGGATGAGGAAAAGTGCTCCTCACTGATGTAAGCAGTTCCTTTCAAATAAGTCTGACACCCAGGAAAAGAGAAGCTTTCAGGGGCAGGCAATAGGCTGTAGTCAGCAATAATGGACGCTTGTTTATTTACAGTACTTTTCATCCAGAAGAACTCTGAACACATAATCATCAAGGCAAAATTAAGAAAGTACAAAGTAAGGGCAAAGCATTGACTGAGTAGTGACGGAGACACCAGCTTGTGTCTAATGAATGAGAGGCAGCCCTAATTATAAATGTATTTACTTTATTGTCGTGTCTTAAAACTTTGTCATCTAATGTATTTTTTATGAGATGAATACATTTTTTTTTTTCAAAACCTCCGGAATATTTGTGACTGCTTTTAATTTCAATGGGAGTTGTAAGAGCTCATCACCCTCTAGTTTTGTCCTTCAAATGTGCTTAATTAAACATATAAAGAAGATAACCAGAAAGCCTGAAGTACCTGAGACAGTTAGCACAAAACCATCTTTCCTTCTCTTTTTATCCTAGGAATAGTCATGAGTTGGATCAATTATCACTTTGAATTAAACTAATTGCACAACTTCCTCTGTTTGAGTGGGCTGCAGTAGGCTCAGAGTATTACAGCATTGTGTGTCCCACTTTCATGTCTCCTGCAATGATTTTTTGCCCACACAGTGGTGGAGTAGCAGTGGCACTGCCACAGCTATTTCAGCATTAGCTCGTAACAGGCAAACGGTAACAGAATGTTTGTGGCAGCTTCAGAATTTCTTTGAACTACCTTTATCCCAGTGCATGAAAATAGCCTGAATTTTCAGCTCACAAAATACAAATCCATCCTGTGCCTCACATTTTAAAGACATTGCATAATTCTCTGGCATCCAGCCACAAAAACTCTCTTTTGAAGAAATGCTTTGTGGAATGACAACACTCAGAAGCAGGGCTTACAGGAGTTGAATTGACCAGACTCTCTGGAGTCCCCTAACATTGCCGCAACAATAAATGCTGGGATAATTATTATTTTATAGTCACGGAGAGCTTTATAAGCTTTCTGTAACAGAAATGAAAACCACAGCGTACCTGCCCCAAATAACTCACTTCAGTTGCAGTGCCATGAAGGAGGATGTGTAACAAACCAGAATAGAACAAGGACATTTCGGGAGGAAGCACACATTAATTTTTATAAAGTTACACATGTACTGGAGAAGCATAAGGCCATCTTCAAAAGAACATCTAGTTACTTAGCAAGGGCCTTGCATAGCAGAGGATAGAGAGACGAAAAAGATTTTTAGGAAAACGGTAAAAGCAGGATTTTTTTTTTTTTTTCCTGGAAATTTTCTTGAAAGGCTTGAAAAAAAGGCGGATCGATGAGGAAAAATGTGACTGAGCAGAGCAGGATATGATGTTGGGGCAGAACATGGAAGGATGGGCTGAACGGGAGAGCTACAGCTGCAGGTACGTGTGTGGATCTTGCTAGTGCAGCAGCAGGCCTGTTTGGAGTGGGCATTTCCAGCTCCCAGGGTTTCCAGGGATATCAGGAATAGATGTAATGGCACGGCAGGACAAACATGTCATGACGACCTGGGAATTATTACAGTGAGAGATTGGAGGTAGTCAAGAGATACGAGGGGTGAAGCGTACTTCAGAGAGGAAAGAAATAAGGGTATCGCAGTAGCATGTCACTGATAACATGGTATCTTCCACTTTAGTTAGGCATCTAAACCTAGGTGTCCAAACCTGACTTTGTTTTTCATTTACTTTTTCTGTTATTGTGGGATTTGCCTTCGTTCTCTTCCTTCCCATTGCTTTCAAAGTACTGCTGCAAGAACATTTTCCTTCTGCACATGCTGTGAGATAAAGAAGTCTTCCCGATTTTCCTTTTTCCTGCCTCATTTGCTATCTACAAACCTCATCTGAAAAATTCTCCCTCAGTTCTTTACCCCATCACTTAATTATTCTTTCATCTATTTTTAATTTTATGAATAACATTTTGCTGTCAAGCTCACTGAAAACCATTTTCAAGAGACAATACAGAAAATACAACATTTTCTTTCATCTAGTATGTTTTCAATGGATTCTGATCTCCGCCAGGATGTAGCTGTCTCAGAAGACTCCTGCATAATATGTAATGGTCAAGAGAAGTAACAATAAAATAAAAATGTATTTGCAGTAAGTCAAATAAAAATATTCATCATACTCAGAATAAAAAGAATTTGTCTTTTTAAAGCAATTTTAGCTGCTTTTTAAACTTTACATCAAGTCATTTCTCCCTGAAAGGTGTTACTTTGTTACACATATTCCACTCAGTTTTCTGAGCTTGTGATCTTTCTTTCCTCTCCTTGGGTTTTTGATATGAATTCACTTCCAGGTAGAAAGTTTCCTGCTTGTTTTGTCCCACGCACAGGGAAAAAAAAAAAGAGCTATTTGCAGGGAGATCACAAAAAGCTGTGCAGGTAAGAAAACTGATTTGTGCATTATAAGGTAACTTGAATATCCTTTTCATGATGGAAACGCCAGACAGAAATAATTGCCTAAGAGTGCTGTGGTTGATGGTGGATTAGCAAGAGGCACTCAGAGTTGAACTAGCAATGACCTTTTCTCTAGGATGGCAGAGCTGGCAAGATGTCAAAGCCCATTATCCCCACTGGTGAACTAGAGGGAGATACCAAAGCAGACAGACGCTCCCTGTAAAGCCTCGTCGAAACTACATTATTGATCTCTGTCAAAATCTTCTCCCTTCTTATATGTCGAGTCTGCATGAGGTGAAGTTGCATTGAGCAATCCAAGGCACTCGAATTACAAGATGATCCATATTGATAAAAAAAGCCACTTTTGGCTTTTTACATTAGCCATTGTTGTGATAAAAATCCCATGGGTTAGGCTCTGTAGTCCTGTGGGTAGATTATGGACAAAGGCATTGAAAGCGATAAATTTCTGTACATGCAAGCAAATTTTCAAAAGCAGAGGCTGCGCAGGGATGTCTCTGCTTTTTCTCAAACTGAGATTGCTATATCTAGACCCTAGACTTTTTGCTTCTCTGAGCACTTGAGGTTTCCATTGATCCCTCTCAGAGCTAGGAGCCAGCAGCAGTTCTGAAAATCTAGCCAATGCAGAAATCTTGGACCCGCTGTAGTTAAAGGAAACATTTCCAAGATTTCATCTGATGTAGCTAATTCTGAGCACTCAGGAATTAAGTGCTAAAAATGAGACGAATCCATTTCCTGGTGAGTAAAATGGAGAAAACATGTAGCCTCTTCTGTAAAATGTATTACAATCTGTGAAAAGCAGCATCTGGATGATTGAGAAAAAAATATTTCCTTTTGCAGTATCAGTGAAATCTCAAAAAACTCAAAATAGGATTTCCTAAAACTTGTTTCATATACCTTTACTTTCATTTAGATTTCAGTTACCTCCCTTGAAAAAAAACCCCAAAGTTGTAAAATTCATTTTTCTTTTTTTAGTATTTACATAAATTAAAAGGGAGAGTATCAAATTAGGAACCAAGGGTAGACCTGCAGCTCTGTGTTTGTGTCCTCTGTAACTCTGTATTGGCTTGGTGGTGTTCACACTGTGAAAATTTTGAATATGATTCTTGTCATGAATTTATGTGGATTGACTGTTACCTACTGCCTTTCTATATACTGCATCCACCCAGAAGCGATGCTTTTCAAGACAAATGCTCAAGTACTCTGGGCAAGATTTGCAAGTTCGACTCTGAAGGCAGAAACCTGCCTCTCACTGCAACTAGCATCTCTTGATCTGAGTGTGATTCAGAACACACTCAATATTCTGAGATGTATAGCAGCAGCAAAACCAGGATGGCCACTCTCCACAGACTGTGGCTGCATCCAACCAGAGTTGCTGTCCCCCGTGTCCCATTGCCACCTGCAATCTGGTCGATGTCTCACACTTCTGTTTCTGAGCTTAGTATACGTGCTGACTGATGAGAGAGGACAACAACGCTGCTACAGCAGCTTCCCAGATGCAGGGAGTTGTGCTGTGGCACTGTCTGAAGCTGAGCATCATCACCCATCGCCATACCTTGCTGTTGGCACGGTGCCGTTTCTAACACATAGGCACATAGGGCTGGCCGCTAGGGCTTACGGCATGCAGGATCTGCTGAAAGGCCTAAACCCCACACTGTTGAAATGGCCATCTAACAAGAGAAATTGTTTATCATATGTATCATATACTATATATATGTATAAAATATATGCAATGCTAAAATTCAAGTTTATAATTACAAGTCAGTTAACTTCCTAAGACAGAGAATAATCATGGGGAAAGAAAAAGCCCTACGAACAACTTCTCTATGTATCACAAAGGAATCAATTTCAGATAAGCATAAGAGTACTCCATGAACATTTGTGCAGGTTCTAAACAGTTACACGAGAATACAGCTCAATAAGATTTTCTGAACGAGTCGATAAATAACGGGGCTCTTGAGACACATCATTTACATTTGATAATTAGAAAATTCCTCAGTAAAAATGGGCGGTAGGAACCCAGGAATGGGAGCCTGCTCAGAAAGCAGTGTTCTAGAAGTGGGATTTCCACAGCTGCGTCCTAATTTAAGGGTCTAAATTAAGAAGAGATGAATTATACCCCAGAAATATCCGGGTTTTCTTCACTGGCTGTAAAAGGGACCACAGGTGAGCGCTCAGCTGGGGACATCCACATTGTACTACGGGCACGGATGAATCTCACCTTCATACTGTAACAGTTTATTATTGCAATCATCTGATTTTTCTTTATATACCTCATTACGTTAGGTTAGCCTCAATCTCCCTGGAACAGTTTCTTATGGTTTCAGTTATCAGGCATTTGGCAGGGCTTTATACTGAATTCTAGTGGAAGTATATAAGGGACGTGGTTAAGTCTTTCCCGTTACTCAGGTGGGAAAATGCACAGGAAGTTTGTGTTAAGTGAAAGATTAACAATTAATAATTAGATAATTAGATTAATGATATTCTGTCATCACTGAATATTCTTTAAAAAATCCTTTGATGTCTTCTCTCTTGATTCAAACTTTTTTTGGGAGGAGAAGAGCTGCAGTCCTTTGCCATTTGTGGACTGGCATTACTCACCAGTCTCTGACCAAGAGTTCCAAGCCAAACATCATGTCCAGTGTTTTCTCTCTGGAGGCAATATGGGTCTTCCATGTGAAGCTGTAGTGAAGAGGGTTAGTCTGGACCTTAGAAAGGTCCCTAATAAAAGACTGTTTTTCCCATCTCCAATGGTAACTCTCATTTCTCCTAAGGTAAGCTGTAATACTCCTACATCCTATACTTTATATATCTTATTGCTTCATTACTCTTATCTCAGATGGTATTTGATCCAAGCTAGGGTCAGAAGATTGCTTTGAAGACTAATTAGAGATAAAAGAATTATTTATTTTTTTTTTTAAGACTTTTATAGGCTGAATTTTCAGACTATTTCCTTGAGAAAAAAAAAAAAAAAAGAAGGTATTTTATAAGCTATGTTTTCAGAGTAGTTTAGTTGCTTAAGGGTACTAACCAGTGCACATTAATTTGCAGTAACATTTTTAAGCTTTAGAACAAGCTGCTCCCTGGATATATGTGCCCTGGCGAATATCGCATAAAGGAAAATTAATTAGATTTTTGAGAAGATTTTTTGTAAGTTTTGAGTGCAACGTTTTCCCTATGTATTGTTGGCTGTAAAACAGATCTCAGAAGTATCTTTACCAAGTATATCAAGATTTTATTAGCTACCTCAGTGGACTGTTGTGAGAACATTGCTTTTTTGGAAATGTAACTTCTATCATTACCTTGTAGAAGGAACAGTCTAAAAGCTCTAAATTAATGATCCCCTGCCAGACATGGCTCTTGATTGCTGTGAAGGGTGATTTGGGATGGAAAGGATGGTGAGTAAGACAGAAAAGAGAAGCTTAAGTACATATATCCATTACAGGCTTGTTCTTTCTGTGGAAGACATGATGCTGTAGAAACAATTCAAAGAAATGGGAAGAAAATTCAAGTGTAACTAAATCTTTCTGAGGGAATACCAGTCCAGTCAAAACTTTCTGGTAGTAGCTGTGGTGACATTACAGTATTGTGGAGCCAGAGTAATGCAGGACTCGGGGACATTATATCTATCATGAAATACTACTTGTGCACAGTTATGCCCATTCTGTTCTAGGAAGTCTGCACCCAGCTGGACCATATCCTGGCTACATTTGGGCCATGTGCTGTATGGCATATAGCGCAAAGGAAGCTGCATTTTCCCTAGGTGGGAATTAGCAAAGATGTTACCCTGTAGACTTCTGCTAAGCTCATTCCTTCCCTATTCCAGGTTTGAGGTATTTAAAGAATGTGGTTCTTGGATTCTTAGTCCACCAGAAAAATTATGTGGTTGGAACCCAGTGAGATATGTGGGGGAAGAGCAGGACTCTTCTCACCTAATTTATGACACCTCTGCCTCTGACGTAGATAATCTGCATCTGCTCCACTCACTGCAGCCTCTCTGTGAGTCTATGAGGAGGAATAAACACTTTTAGGACATGAATCATCTGATGCATTTTAGACATTTACATTAGAGCTGGATCGCTTCCACTGTAGCACTGCCTATTTCCTCTCTCTTTGATTATAGAGAGATCTTGGCTCAGAAATAGATGTCACCATCTAAAGTTAGGTGAAGTGAATCCCACACAGACAGCCTGTTGTAGAGATGTGAACTGAATGGGAGATTCAGGCACAGCTTTTTTTCATGGTGTTTTGAGAAGAAAGCCTAGAAAAGGACTGGGAAGGGAGTGATGGCAATGTTCTAGAGAAATCTATGTAAGGGACAGGGAATGGAAAAGATGAAGCTGGAAAGAGCTGGAAAGGAATAAATACTGCATTGAGATGATTGTGTCTGATAACAAATTATTCAGAACAGTCTAATCTGAAGCTGCCTGCAAAGATCTGTAGCAGCATCTCATAATACTGAGTAACTGGATAATAAAATGACAAATGAAAATTAATGTTCATAAGTGCAAAGTAATGCAAATGAAATAAAAATAACTCAGACTATTCATACATAATAACAGGCTCTAAATTAGCTATTGCCATTCAGGAAATACGTTTTGGAGTGATTGTGGATAGATTTTTGGAAACACTAGCTCAATGCTTGGGGGAGGACAAATGAATATATGAAGTATTAGGAATCATTGACAAAGGGATGGAGTAAAACCAGAAAATGTTCTTATGTCACTGCATAAATTCACAGTGCTCCCAAAGCTTGGATGAGTGTACAGTTCTTCCTCTGTAGCCTCAAGGCAGGTACAAGAAAGCTAAAGATGAGATAGAGAAAGGCTGCAAGGTGAACAAAGATATACAACAGTAAGAAAGATTTCAGCTCTCCAGTCTGGAAAAGAGATGGATGAGAAGGTGCTATGGTAAAAGCCTTAAAACTATGAATGGGTTAGAGAGGGTGGACAGGAAATTTTTACAGGCACATTTTTGTCCTTGAGGTTAAGGGGACATACAATGAAATCATGAACAGTGGGTCTAAAAAAAACAAAAGGAAGGACTTTTTCACATTAAATCACATCACTCCTTGTAAAAGAAGGCCAAATGGATAAAAAAAATAAATATCAGATGAAATCAAATTTATCCAGTTTATCCACCTTAAACATAGTGGTCCAGCACAAATTCCTGAAACTCCTGAACAGCTAACTGCTGGAAAGCAGCATTTATTTTATAACTTCACACTTCTGTTATATAATGGTATACTTCTGTTTCTTACACACTTTCCTGAAGTACTGTCTGATGAATACTGTTGAGTCCATGTTCTCGGCTAAACTGGCAGTTAACGTGATGCAGTGTGGCAGTTGGTGTGTTTGTAAGAGTGAAAAGTCTAAGAAATAGCCAAACACCTTGGAGGAGTTCTACACCACAGAGGAGGTTTGTACCATGGAGGAGGAAGTCTGAGCTGAGTAGGGAACTGTTGTTGATATCGTTGGATATCAGCCTGGCATAATGAATGGCAGAGACCTCCAATGAAAGGCCATCAACATATAATAAATTTCTGTCCTAGGAAAAGCTGTTAGATTTGTGGCAACAGGTATAATTTATTGTTCTTTTTAGTTCAGTATTATTGTGAAGGAAGAGATCTTTGGTTTAGTTGAAGTATATTCTAAGGTGGCCCTGCTTAAGTATCATACCAAAAACACTGGACTTGGTTGAAATGAGCTATACTTTGAGCCCCAAGAACTTTGAGCAACATGGATGGCTGGTGGTGTAATGCAAAGCAACTGAAGGACTGCATCCTAAGAAATGCAAGACGGATTTTCCTCTTTCTGCTATCCCACGGTCACTATGTATAGCTCTGGACATTTAGAGGCTGAAGTAAATAGTAGACTCAGACTTACTCCTCTCTTAGAGGTTTGGTTTGATAAAAATTAACATAAGAAATACTAGAAATAAGAGGACATCAATGAAGGTTTTTAATAGGAAAACTGGGATGTGGATCCATCATAGCTTATGGGGAGTTACGTTGTAACCACAACTTTTCTCCATAATTGTGGAAAGGCAGCAGGTCTCATTGTGTCCTGAGTTGTTTATTCCACAAATGTTGTTTACATCTTGGTGATATAATTAGGACAGCCTAAAAATGTGATTAATTAAAACATCTTAATTCTTCTTTTGTCTACATTTTTGTCTACCCAGCCATGGATTTTTCTTTGCCTGGAATTACCATACAGAGTTGGATATGAGCCTTAACCTCTTCTTACTGCATTCAGTAAATTTGTTTTGCTAAACCAAAACGGACATATGGTTTCAGGCAGCTGCATTCGAGTGTGACTTGTAATAGTCACGACATTACCAAGGTGTCAAAAAGTGTTCTTGCTGTCTGTGTTATTCTGAAGGGAATAAAGTAATTAAAAAAGTGTCATACAGAGTCTACTGAACTTACGTCAGTCTTCAGATTGGACCCAAAGGATCATTCTATGTCGGAAAGTAAGATGAAAGAAAAAGATATCCTGATACTTAATCAAAATCCATTTATCTGTTTAGAATCGCATCTGCAGTCTCCAGTGATTATCATCCTTCCACAACAATTTGCTGTCCTTCTCGTTCCTCCATCCCTCTCCTGACATTCGACAGATGAAAGATGAGTGTCCTTCTGCATTACCTAGTGCCTATGGTCCTGTTCACTGAATTCCTATTCCAAAGCTTTCAAAACTTCTCTTCCTGACAATGTAGCCATCTACCTGGACTTTCAGATTCTGGGTGAGGTTTTCAGGACTGGATTAAACCAATTTGAATTTATAATTTATTTCAAAGTAAGGCAGATTTTTGCTTGGCAGCCTGTGGGATGTGATAAACATGGAATTCCAGCAGCAGGAAGTGTCATTTCAAGAAGCAGACAAATACTTTAAAGCTACCCTTTTATTCTGCAGTTTTATTTTTGGTAGATTATTGAGTTCTGCTCACAGTGAATGGCAGTCAAGGCTATGTAACATGGTAGTTATATCTTGTTCAGTGGTAATGTTACACCTTTTCTTCTTGTAACCCTAACCTAAGAAAAATGACAGGTGATTACGGAGTCTTCAACACTGCAGCTAGAGCCACCACACAAATCAGCAGAGGAGGAACCAATTCCCATCCATCATCTAGGCCGGACTGGTGGGATGAACATGGAACATAATACGAATGGAAGTGACACACACCAACATTTGGGTGCAAAATCTCTTTGGGGATTAGCATGTTGTCAGCTCTTGCCTTCCAGTGTACCATGAGCAAATCTGCATCTGTTATGCAACTGTTTTATCAGTATAGCCTTAGCTCAGAGACCGCATCAAGAAAATGTTGAGAAAATAACTTTTCCTGGGGGATACCAGAGAACTTTGTTAGAAGCAACACAGAGTTTTACAGTTGCCTTGCCAGACTTCATCTTGAGAAAGAGAATTTCTGTCGTCTCACCTACATTTCGACTTAAGCCCAAAACTCCAGAGCACCCCCTAAACACTTTGATGCCTGTCTTCTGCTTTTCATGATTCAGTGACCTTCATGTGTAAAATCTTCTGCTGCTTTTAGGATTTCCTTCTTGTCATGGTTGGACTAACATTTCAGTAAGCTCAGAAGCCCCCCACTGAATTCAGTGCTGTCACTGCAAGGGCACTTCAGATACTCAGGTTAATGCAGGTAAAATCAGTTTCTGTGTTTCTACAAAGCACATATATATGAAGTGCAATGTTACCAGTGTCCATAATTCTAAATTATTTTCACCTTTAAGGTTGTAATAGTAATACTAACACAGATACTCTCTGTTAATACCAATCCCAGAAGAATGTTTGTCATGATCTCTAGTTCGGTTTTAATGGAAACTTAGAGACTGCAATCTATGATCTCCCTTGTTTTCTAGTAGCTTTACCACTCAAGAATGATTTTGAATTAAGCCTCATATATTTAGATGCTTTTCCAGCCATTTTTCTTGCATATTTCATCTCCTGGTGCATGTGGTTTGCAAGTTGTTCAGGTGTGATTTCAGTGCGGGTAATTTTCCAGAGACACTTTGAACATGTCTCCTACAGAGCACGCACAGCACTATCCAGGGTGCTTAATTTCACATGCATCAGAGCAGACTTAAGAACAACTTTGAAGTCATTACTAAACCCCTCCTCTCCTACCTCCCAACAAATAAAGTAATTTCCTTGCATTCCATAGTTGTCTCTCCTTGACTGTAAGGCATAGAGCAAATAGTTAATGCTTCTAAAACAGAAAAGCTGAAACTGGATGGACTTGAACAGATTGAAGCCTGGATAAATTGCTTTACCACCTGCCAGAACCGATCAATATCCTCTTTTCCTTTAATATGGCTTAAAGTAAAAAAAAACAACCAACCAAACACAACAACAGCAAAAACAATGCTCAAGGGTTTAATTTATCAAAAAAATGCATTCTTCTGGACAGGAATCAGTAACTCCAGTTGAAGACATACTCAATCCAATGAGTCATCTTTAAAGGAAATGTACTTCAAATTCACTTTTTCCTCTGCATACTATCTTCTGTCATTGATGACAAGTCATACATGTCCCAGAACACTATTACTTGCACTTTCTGCAGCTCCTGGAGAAAGCCAGGCGACATGCCACCTGCAGTTATCTAGGGAAGAGTGTTTGCTCTAAATATAAAGCAGAAATGCAGAAACTGAACAAGAACAAACCTCTGGGCATTAGCAGTCAACCCGTATTAAGAATGGCAGCACTTACACTACAACTCTACCATAGCCAGTTCCTCTGCCACTCGCTACCTGTGGCTATCAGCTTCTAGGAAACGCCAAGAATCATCATCTTGTACTTGGACCTTAAATACATACTGCCTCCCAATACAACTCTTAGCTAAACTGAACATAACTACAGGCTTCCAGCCATGCTCTGGTCAACTTTAATGGGATCCAGCTTGCCAATTGGTTCAGATGTCACAGCATAGCTGAAAAAAAAATGAAGCATAGATCAGCTCCTTGTTTTTCAGGCTGCTGTGTCTTCTTCCTGCCTAGATCAGGGCAGACTACCAAAACCAAAGAGAAGTTAGGACTTCAGGGTCACCTTCTGCCACATGTTTTATTGACACCAGCAATCAAAGGTGCACCTGAAATACAAGGTAAGTTCATTCAGTTTGGCAGAATGTTTCACATTTCCCTCTCATCATCTGAAGTGCTGAAACCGAAATTTAATGGTTGGTTACATGTAACACAGTCCTTTGTATGGGCACACTGGTGTCTGCTACTGTTACCTGCTGAATTAATTGCTTATCTAGGGAAAGCTGGTAATCCTGGGGGACTTGTGCTTTTAGCACAAAGGATCTGGATTTGCTCATTTCAAGCAATAAAGTTAGTATTCTGGGAACTGCTACACAAGTATAATTATACTTCAGAGTAGATGTTCAAATCCATTGGAAACAAGTATAAAAGCACTTTTGAAATTCCTATTTGTGTAAATCTATCTCTGTATTGCCCAAATTGCAGTACAAAAGTGGTCCTAATTGGCCTGAGCTCTCCAAGAGACAGCTTTCTGAAAGCTTATTGCTTTCTGAAAATGGAAGAATGACTCTATAGCTTAACTTCAACATACATTTCAGGTACTCCTGCATGAAAGAAAACAAGTTCTGTCTGCTACTCACTCACTTTCCCATGTCTGCTTGCTCCAATGTTACCTCTTCTACTGTTCATTGTAGGTGAGCATTGAATTGCCTCAAGGACCTGGTATGACTAAAAACAGCCGATTCATTTTATCGAGTTATTTTCCAGACAGGTCAGTTGTCTGTTAGAGTGCGGGGAACAAGCACTTGCACTTGCACAACAGAGATGGAGAAGAGGAAGTGAGGAAGGAGGCCTGGGACTGTTTAAACTGCTATAAACAACATAGAAAAATGAGAAACCATAGCTGGAAATCTGTTCCATGCTTTTTCTCTACTTCCCAGCAAATGAAAGTTGTGATTATTTCTCTGCTCCCATCTCGCATAAAAGCAAAAGGGGGGACAGAGGACTATAAAAATGAAGTGATTAATCTCTGCTTCCTGTGAAGATCATCAGTGTTTTTCTGGATGATTTTTTTGCTTAGTGTGAGCTTTGTGTGCTGCAGCTGTGAGACTGCTCAAGAGCTGCTCTAGGAAGTACGTACCGGTATCAGCGGTTATCAATGGGAAACAGCAGTTGGTGCCAGACTCATGTTCTCACACACCAACTGTTCATCTTTCCCATTTGGAACCCTGTAAACATTGGGCCCTCTTGTTCCTGCTAGAGCAGGAGTAACAGAGTTGACCACAACTGTAAAGTGGACCACAGGAAAGGGATTGCTGCCAAGTAAGTTTGTTTTAGCAATCCCCACACAAACACTGAAGGTATGCAATTGTACACAACTGTCTTTCAAGGAAGTTGCTTCAGCCACCTTCAGAAGCAGCAGATCAGGTGAGGGTGTCACAAGTAATATGAAAATTGTCTTAATTTGGCAGCAGGCAAGGTTAGAAAATCGCAGTTTTTTCAGTCCTAGTCCTTATTCCCTCTTTGGCAAGGGTGAATGGAACTATGTTTGGTCAGGTTAATTCCTCCATTCATTTTTATGGACTAAGGAACACCCAGTAGCCAAAAGGCTTGTTTCTGTTCCCTTACAACGCAGGCACAACGTAACAGACTATATTTTGTTGCCAACGTCTGTCCTGGGCAACAGCGAGAACTTTCTTCAGACTGAAGAAACTTTAGGTTTCTTAAATATTGAACATTCAAACCCAGACAACATAATAATGTGTGAAAGACTTCAGATTCCAGAAGATTTTCTAAGAGAGATTGGTAGATGGCAACTGAGAGGGATTTTCTTGTCTTTATGTTCATCTACTACCAGTGTAACGTCACTTGCTTCCAACGGTTTTTCTCTTGATTTTGTTGTATCTGATTTACATCTTTATGAAAGAGAATAAGATCAAAGCAATGATGAAATCATCAAGAGTCACTTCATGATTTATTCTTCTCACAATCACCAAAGCAGAACAGTTTCATAATCAACACAGATCTCTTCATATGCATTAATCTAGGAAAAGCATTAAAGTGCCAGCCCATCTATTCTTGTTTAGGAAAACATGTCTTGGGCACATGTATATTACTGAGTAGAAATCCCTTCCTGAATTAAGTCGATCCCAAATAAATTTAGTTCTAAATGGATGATACTACAGGATACTAAGTAGTGTTAATGATAATCCAAAGAACACATCACTGTAATTAATTTTCTGTGCAGATGTTTATTATTTGCATGTACTCCAAAGATATACCTGAGGAAAAAAATTGTTCTATTGAGCAGGGCATATAAACATATAACTAAGAAACTTCTGCTGCAATATAGCTTTTATCTTCACCTTTTATTGGTGTTTTTTAAGCTAATTATTTTATTTGTTTGTCACATCAAATTTCCTGCTAAATTTACTTCAACGATTTCAGAGATACTGGTTAGAGGTGGTTTTTTTTTCAGAATAAAATGCAAAATACATTTAAAAAGTAAAAATAGGATGCTGTGAAAAAAGGTCACTGAATTGCATTTCACTAAATGTAAAATAATAAAATAAGAAAGAATGACATCAGTGAGGCAATCAATATACAGGTTACAGTTCAGAAAAACAGCCTGCACACATAAAGAAAAACTGTTTAACAAAATGATACTAAGGCAGAGGAAAGTTTCAGAAAAGCTCAGATGAATATTATCCACTTTTAATCAACCTCTCAGATTTCTTAAATGGTTATGCTTACAAAAGATAAAACGAAGAAAAGTGCATTTATTTTACTCACATTTTCAACACAGTACAGGTAAAACAGCCACAAGATGGCAACACACCATGCTGTGAAAGAAAATGACTGTATTTTGTCTGACTCCAAGCCCTCCACGCATGGCTGAAATGCTCTGCCTGTTTAGCTTTGGGAAATTTAATGAGGAATAGACATCAAGTAATAATTTTAAGAAAAAAATAACTAATCCCACTGCTGCTATAAACATGTTGTTTCTCATTTCTTTTCACTTTCCTGTGGTTTCTCTCCAGTTACTGCTGTTTGTTGTGTGCAGGGAGCTATTGGTTTGAATGAGTGAAAGTGCTAGGAGACACAATATCCATTAGCAGCTCTGCAGTAAGGGACAGGTTTGTACTTGTGAGTGTCACAGAGACTAAAACTGATTGCTCTTGCCAGTCAAAGGATGGCTCCGTCAGTAGTGAGAAACAAACAGATGCCTTTCTCCCCTGGAATAATAAAAATAAGAGACAGCACAACGTTATGAAGAGAGACAGAAATGTAACAGTGCGATGTTCAAAGCTGTGCTCTTAGGGACTTACAATGAGAATTTCTGCAGTAAAACCCGTAATTATAAGAGGAGGCAAAAAGACACCTGAATGTCTTAGAATCATAGGACTGTTTTGATGGGAAAAGATCTTTAAGATCATCCAGCCCAACTGTTAACCCACCACCTCCAGGTCACCACTAAACCATGTCCCTAAGAGCCACATCTACATGCCTTTTAAATACCTCCAGGGATGGTGACTCCACTGCTTCTCTGAGCAGCCTGTTCCAGGGCTATAGAACCCTTTATCACCTCCCCTGGTGCATCTTGAGGCCATTTCCTCTTGTCCTATCACTTGTTACTTGGGAGAACAGACTGACCCCATCTTGCTACAACCTCCTTTCAGGTACAGAAAGATAAGTTCTCCCCTCAGCCTCCTTTTCTCCAGGCTAAACAAGCCCAGGTCCCTCAGCTGCTCCTCATAAGGCTTGCTCTCTAGACTCCTCACCAGCCTCATCCTTCTCTGGACATACTCCAGCACTTTAATGTCCTTCTTGCAGTGAGAGGCCCAAAACTGAACACAGTACTCAAGCAGCAGCCTCACCAGTACAGGGGGACAATCACTTCCCTAGTCCTGCTGGCCACACTGTTTCTGATACAGGCCAGGATGCTGTTTGTCTTCTTGGCCACCTGGGCTCACTGCTGGCTCACGTTCAGCTGGTTGTCCACCAACACCCATGCATTCCTTTACGCCAGGCAGCTTTCCATCCACTCTTCCCCAAGCCCATAGCATTGCCTGGGGTTGTTGTGATCCAAGTGCAAAACTTGGCACTTGGCTTTGTTAAACCTCACACAATTGACCTTGGTCCATCAACCCAACCTGTCCAGATGTTTCCGCAGAGCCTTCCTACTCTCGAGCAGATGAACACTCCTGTTCAATTTGGTGTCACCTGCAAATTTAGTCAGGATGCCCTCAATCCCCTCATCCAGATCATTGATAAAGAGATTAAAGAAAACTGGCCCCAACACTGAGCCCTGGGGAACACCACTTGTGACCGACTGTCAACTGGATTTAACTACTCTCTGGGCCCGGCCATCCACTCAGTTTTTCACCCAGAAAAGAGTATGCCTGTCCAAGCCATGAGCAGTCAGTTTCTCCAGGAGAATGCTGTGAGAAATGGTGTCAAAGGCTTTACTAAAGTCCAGGTAGACAACATCCACAGCCTTTTCCTCATCCACTAAGTGGGTCACCTTGTCATAAAGGAGATCTGGTTAGTCAAGCAAGACCTGTCTTTCACAAACCCATACTGACTGGACCTGATTGCCTGGTTGTCCTTTATGTGCTGTGTGATGGCATTCAAGATGATCTGCTCCATAACTTGCCTGAGCATACATTAGCACTGATTCATTAGTATCTGGTAGCTGCGAAAAAGGCTAACGTAATTATAGGACGCAGCAGGTAAAGTGCATTTTTCAGATATTCTGGAAGGATGCGATGTTGCTGTTTGTTTGCATTCCACTTGTACCACAGCAATCCGGTATGCCAGGGTACAGCTGACAGGGCACAAAATGGTTCCCCTCCTTTTCTCTGGAAATGTTACTCAGCTTTCTGATGTGGTTACAAGGCAGGATGTTGGGAAGTGTCTGGTTGGCATCCTGCATTTACAGAGTCAGGATTAAATTAATCACTGGATCTGAAGGCAGGAGGAAGTTTTCCTCAGGTCAGAAGGTCAGGGATTGTTGAATATGGTTTATGTTTTCCTGGGTAACAGGAGGGTGTTACTTATGTCCTAAGGTAACCTGGGAATTTAATCTGAAAGTGCTTGCCTCTTTTCTTCTTGTCACACGTTGCAGCTGACTTTTGATCTTTTGTTACTGTGTTCAGCTTGTGACGTGTTGTACAGAAGAAGTAGATCTGCGGGCTGCCTTCAGTGAATGTCTATAACGTCATGCACTACAATTGAAGGACTCTGGGCTAAAACATCTGAGTAGTATTAGTTTTTGTCATATGATCCTATAAAGTAATATTTTATTGGTCCTTGTCCCTAAATGCTCAGGTTAGAAATGCTAAGGAAGTTACAAGTTAAATGAATCACCAATTTAGCTTTAGACCATAAATAGGTAAGATACACATGAGACGTTTCATTCCACTTCTGTCATCCTGAGTAACTCATTCCCTACTGTGGCTTTGAATTGCCATCCCGCTACTACATTCTCAGATTGCCAGCTGCTCATCATGGTCAGAATAACCAATCTGATAAATCGCTGACCATTTCAGATGATCCCAAGAAAGGTCACACTTCGTGCTATTCTATCCTCTGCATAAAATTAGACAATGCAAATTGAAATCTTTCATACCTCTTGCAGACAGCTGGGCTATTGCTTGTTACTGGAGTTTGAATTGCTAATACCATTTTCATTACAGTTCCCCATCTTTCTGGTAGAGCTTTAAAATTTGACAAGGAGTTATATGCATTAACCTACAAATTTGTTATTAGATTGCTCTGTATGTTTCTTATTCATTCCACTAAGGGGTTGATGTATACCCTGATTAACCACTTTGACTCTTTTCTTGTAAATTGCATTTCTTTCTGCTCCTCACTGATGCACATTTTCAATGAAGATAAATATGTTTTTCTTGTAGGAATTGCATTATTACAGCATGAGGTAGATTGAGAGACGTTTAATGAGTAGTCCAATGTTTTCTTTTAAATACTATTTTTTCTGAGTACACCAGAACAAAGACATTATGATGCTGATGGAACAGTTTTACAAGACTATTATGCACAAATGGAAACATTCAAGCCATAGGGTGACGTCAAGGATTCACGGATTACATGTTGAAAACAGCAAGGATAGAGATAACTAGCAGTTAAAGGCCCCATATTTCTCAAGTACTTGATAGTGCCAGCTGATCTTTTGACTTACACTTCGATTCCAGCTTTTCTTGTCATCATAATCACTAGCCTATAGCAATCTGAGTTGCAGCTATTACTAGAGTTACAATGGCTTTTTATGAGACATTTTTTCATTGATGCCAGATTTGGAAGGAAAAATCCACCTCTTTTTTTCCTCTCTTTCATGCATGTGAATGTCCACGAGCGCCTTCACGCCACCCACTATACAATAAATGTGTTGTGGTTGAAAGTGAAAAGAGAGAACGCTCATGGCAAAAAAAGATATTTCAACTGTTTCAAAACAGTCTGAGGTGTGGAAGAGGTTATTAGATTACTATGGTTGCTTCAGAATTTTTGGTGGCTGTTTTTTTCATTCAAAAATATGTTTGCATGTTTGTTTTGAAGAAGTGAAGCCAGTTTGTGGGAAAGGCTTAGTCTCATTCTTCAATGTGATTTTTGACATCTTGCTTTAGTCTTCGGAAAAAAAATGAACAGTTTCTTTTTGACAACTAATTTTTCTCTCAGCCACTCCTAAAAATATCATCTTTGAAATGATTGAAACAGGAAAAGGTGTAGAGTGACCTCTGTGTCTAGTCACGTTTTTTGCATATGCTTCATTTATGAATACTTTTGAGAATTTGAGTATTGTGGTTTAGCAAAGGAAACTGAAACAATATAGGAATTTTCGCAGAAGTGGAACACAGCTTAACTGATTGAGTCTACCTCTCATATGTGCAAAAATATTTTCATCATATTCCTGTGCACCTGTGTCATAAATCCTGTAGCTTCCTCATTTCAGAAAAAAAGACTCCAAGAGGTATCATTTCAGTTTCTTCCTTGCTCTTTGCCTTCTGGTTCATGCTTTCAATTTGTTTCATGTTAAGTGTGGTATATGTCACTATGACTTTCTACGGCTCATTTCATTCTGTAAATGTAAAGTGATGGTTAGATATTACTAGCTGTCCCTGCAGATGGGGAATTCTGCTTTGATTCTGATTTAGTGCACTTTATCTGAAGTGTGAAAGAACCATATAGATAGAGGTCTTAGATCCATGTTATTGCCAGAGCACATGTAGAACTCCAAGGGTTAAAATCTGATTGCAGTTATAGCAAGTTACATCATGTAGGAAGGAAAAGAAAAGGCTGGAACAAAAATCAAGACCATTCTCAGTGAATTTAGCTGAGCCCCGCACAGCTGTTTTTGTAGATGCTGTGCTATATCAAGAAACTTATATTCTGTACGTGTTTTGGAGCTATTTCTTCTTCTTTTTTTTTTTTCCTCCTTACATCCAAAGTAATTTATGAGTGACTCAAGGAAAACAGAATCACTTGTCTCTAGTCAGTTAAAAATGTAGGTACCAAACTTTCAGTTCTGTGTGCCATTTCTGTGCATTTAAATGGGTAAGTACACATTAAGACCACTACAAGCCCTTCAGTCATACTTTTCACAGCTTTTTGTTCTCTCACTCTTTTCAGCCATAGATTTTCCTGATAACCTTCCTTTCCTTTTCTCTACTCTGACTCATTGATTACACATCACTAATGGTTTTTCCTGTGCTGCAGTTTCTCCATTTGAGAAATGAGGAACATCTATATTTGCTGTTGTGTCAAGGTAATATATGTATTAGAAATACCTCAGCTAGTCATTGCTATGTTCTGACTTGTAGGCAGCTCCTTAAATCAAACCACTGAGGTATTACTTCTCCATGCTCTGAGGCACTGTAATTTGGTGTGTTCAAATACTGGTGCTATTCTGGGCTATCTTGAAAGAAGGGGAAAATACATTCCTATCTAACATTTAGGGAAGTATATTTTTCCTGGGGAGAAGATGGCTGGCTTGTTTGTAAATGGGAAAAAAAGTATGGAAAATTTAGGATACCTTGGGCTAGTGATTTATATCAGAAAGAGTGGACGTCAAATGTTACAACACTGAAATTTGGTGGTTGTGGTTTTTCTTTGTGTGTGTGCGCATGTATGCTCTTGATACTGCTTTCAGTAACTTATAAGAATTATAAAGGCAATGGAGAAATAGGCCACTGAATTCACTCATGAAAACGGTCCTTCACAGAATCACAGACAGTTTGAGGTTGGAAGGTCATCTGGTCCAACTGTCTGCTCAAGCAGGGGCACCTACAGCTGGCTGTCCAGAACCATGTCCAAGCAGCTTTTGAGTATCTCCAAGGACTGAGAATCCACAATTTGCTTGGGCAACCTGTGCCAGGGCTTGGTTACCCTCACAGTGAAAAAGTGTTTCCTGATGTTCAGAGGAAACCTCCTGCGTTTCAGTTTACGCCCATTGCCTCTGGTCCTGCCACTGGGCACCTCTGAAAAGAGCCTGGTTCCATCCTCTTTGCATCCTCCCTTCAGATATTTATATACATGGATGAGATTTCCCCCTTGAGGCTTCTCTTCTCCAAACTGAATAGTCCCAGTTGTCTCAGCCTGTCCTCATAGGAAAGGATGTTGCTGTCTCTTAATCATCCCAGTGGTGCTTTGCTGGACTATCTCCAGTATATGTGTGCTTTTTTTGGTACTCAGGTGCCCAGGCCTGGACACAGCACTCCAGGTGTGGCCTCACCAGTGCCGAATAAGAGTGATAGATCACCTGCTGGTAATCTCCTAGTGCAGCCCAGGATAGGACACCATTAGCCTTCAGAGACAGGAGCACAGTTGCGGTTTCACGTATTCTTGCCCTGTCAGGGAAGAGATCATCTCTTTTCCACCTTAATTGTTGCAAGATATTGGTGGTTGGAGGTGAAATCTATGATGCTGTGTCCTTCAGGCACAAAATAATAAAAATTACAGATGAATGAAATGTGTCTCTTATGGCCCCATCAAGGTACAAGAAATTCCATTAACAAAAATTTTTAAAATGTTGTAGCCCTTGATAACTGAACAGAAAGATCTGGTGGGGATTTACAAATCTCAGTCTCCTGTTTCCCACTAAGCAATTTTGCCCCCAGCCAAACACGCAGACTGAAAAGGATATGGTTAAACTGAGACAAGTAGAAAAAATTCTTAATAGCCCCTAAGATTTTTGAATATTTGCTGCCAATAACTACAAAGAAAACAAGTCTGTAATATTATGTTTTCCTTGTTTACAAAGAACATTTTAAAACATGTTTAGGAGTTTGGGGCAGTCCCCATGAACAACTTAGGTGGTAGTGGTAGTAAGACGTGGGGCAGGAGGTGGTACAGTCCCATTGCTGTGTAATTGCATTGCTCCTTATGGGAAAGCGCACCACACTGTCCTATCAAAGTATGGGCAGGCTACATCGGTGGCCTGAACTTGGATGCTTACTGTCTACGTGGACTGTGAGCCTGGTCTTGAGAGCAGCCTTGGAAAAACTCAGTTCAGTGCTATTCAAGCTTATCCTTGAAGGTTGAGCAAACAAAAATGGAAAACACAGTATGAACTCAGCCTAGTCCTCTCAAGTGTGTACCAGAGCTAATCTGACGTGATCATCATGACTATTCATGGTCTGTGGTTGTTACGTTGATCTCTTTCCTGTACAAGCTGAACGACCGAAAGTCTCAGTTAACCCATGCTTCGTGGGAGCTTTTGGACTTGGTTGTTTGGCCAAAGCGATGTGGAGAACATCTCAAGCGTGTTTTTCCTTTCCTGTCTCCCTCCTGCAGCTGTCTTAAAGCCTTTGAAGCACAGTCAGTCTGTACGCTCGTCTCCTTTGCTAACTGCCTTCAGACTGCACTTTAGACAGCACTATTTGCAGCTGAGTCTGACTGTTCACCAGTTAAGTGAATGTTACCCAGATTTTGGTTCAAAATAGGATGAATTACAAGCATTTCAGTTTCAATTTCAGTCTCTGTTTGTTTTTCTCCAAGCTGCATAATTGAGCTGCCATTTCTAAATCATTGTTCCCAGCTTCTTGTCACTTAACATCTCTAGCATTTCAAGCTGATTAATCTTGAATCCTTTATTGTGTAACTACAGTTCAAATGGAAATAGCAGCAAATCCTAGATGTTCTGAATCTCATCCTTGCACCATATGTAACCAGCATTGCTGACGCAAAGTAAAAACCAAGCAAGAATGAGTGTCTAGTGCTCACTTGCATTGAGAAGACACAGTCGAGTGGAACAGGAAAAGGCATCTCCTTCTTTATGTGCTGCTGAGTTAATGTCTACCTAGCAGAGCAGTGAGACATCATGCTGTTAACAATCTTGTGGCAATTGCTGGATTTCCTTCTTGGAGACGAGTGGGGAATTCTATTCGACTTCCTCCAAATCCTCTGACTTTATCTGTTATTCAGATGAACCTCATTCACATGAGAGGCTACGGTTAGTGCGTAAATAGAAGAAGTTGGATGAGTTCCGGCAAAATTCAGCCTGGCTGTGTGAAACGTATACAGCAAGGAGGAATGTGGGAAAAACAGGTACTGTGATGCACATAGCATCAACAGGCTGCTCCAGAATGCAGTGAATCCATAGGTAACAAAACATGGTATGTCAGTGACAAATAGTGGACTTAATTTTCTTCTATAACTTGTATCACTTTTTTTTTTTTTTTTTTTTT
>VWZK01018174.1:377941-440720 GCA_013396935.1 Baryphthengus martii
GCTGGGCCCCGGCGGCGAGCGTGGAAACGGTCGCGGACGGGGCCGCCATTTTTGTGGGCTGGGAGCGCATTCAGGTGAAGAGGCGGGGCGCTTCTGTTTTTTCGACGGGGAAAGCTTTGAGGTTGCTGATAGCAAGCTAGATTAAACCTGAAACATTCCTCCTCTGGCTTTGGGGCAGGGGACTTTGCAAGAAGCTCGCACCCGGGCTACTCTTGCTGTAGGGGGGTGATGATCCATGCCGAGTTAAAAGTTTTTTTAATACAGGTACTGAACACTGAGTTGTATTCTTTTCCATAAACCAAAAAAGAACCAGCCATTTTCTTTCTTCACAACATGCAAAGGTGAGTCAAAAGGTGGGGAAAACAAAAGCCTCTGCACAAGTGTGAGAATATTAAAATTCAAAGCATGCAGAGTGGAAATGATCACACCATTAAGAAGACACTCCCCCAGTTGACTTGTCAGCTTTGGGTAGTTCTGCTTGTCAAAACTGGTTTCAGTTGGAGATACACATTGATAATGTCAAGGAAGCAGAAACCAGTTCTTGCACACTGACCTGGCTACTCACATAAAAATGTAGTGGATTCAATATGGGGATGAACCTGTGGAAGGGTCTCTGGCAGAGCTGTCAGCCTCAACAGGGATTTGATTGAGCTGGAGGTGCTTAATGTGTGTGTTGCTGCAATGGGCCTTGCAAGCACCTGATGTTTTTTTTCCAGCTGGTGCTAGCTGTGTGCCAGATGGGGCTCAGTATGTATTTGCACTGTCATTTTGAGACCTCAGGTAGAAGCTGGTCCAGGTGAGTTCTGCCACCGATGGTACTGCAGTTGGGATGCTGCTGGCCCTGACTGGAGAAACTGTGATGGAGTTGATGTCATCACTTGGAGGTTTTGTGGCAGGCACTCTGCTAATGTCTGTCTGTCTTTGTGGGTTGTTTTGTTTTTTGTTTTGTTTTTTTTAATAATAGCATTAATGACATTTCTGCTGGTTTCCCATAGCTTTTCAGCAGACCTGAAATTGGGTAATTGGGTTAGTTAAAAGAGGGAGAAATGGGAATTATCTTTCACTGTTTTAGTATTGAAAATCTTTAAAATGTCAGCCAGCTTGGTAAGGAGAGTGAGACTTTTCATTTTAAGGAATAAACTTCAGAATAACTATTTTTCCTATGCCATAACTGAGAGTGAATTAGCAGTAAAAAATGTGTCTATCGGAGTATCCCAAAGTATCAGGAAGGAGGGAATTTCAATAAGGGTCATATTGTGATTAACTCTAATTTCTGCCGTCTCCTCTGTTTTGTATAAAACTCTCTAGAAAAAGGCTGCTTTAAAGTAAGTCTTGTGTTTCACTTCTACGCACTATTCCACATGCTGGAATTATATGTGTGAAAGGACACAACATGAGCTGGAAAATGTTGGCCAGACTTACCAATATAGACTTCAGCAACGCCAAATTAATGAATTTTGTATATAAAAATCTCCACATGATAATCTGCATTACTTTTTTCCATTCTAGCTTATTCCTCTCATGACAGTTCAGATAAATACAATGTTAACAACAAAACCAAAAAATTAGCTGTTACAGCTACATTATAAAATTATTAATATGGTTGTTTAGAAATAGAGTTTAGAAGATTTGACTTTTTAGCAGACAGCCTTTACAGTAACGACCATGAAGTGTAGAAGGTGCCCACCCTTCTGTGGGCCTAAAGGCTGCCTGAGGAAAGGCGCAAGAATTTAGGGTACAAAGNTCACGGGGGGGGTGCCCTCCTAGGCAGCGCCGCGCCGCTGATCCCACCAAAGATCTCCCCGACGGGGCGCTTTCCTATGCTACCTGCGCCTGAGGTTACCCCAAGAGCGGACACTTTTCCCACACAACCAGCTGTGATGCCGCTGCGAGGCCCTTCCGGGGGGCTCCCCGCCCTCAGCTCCGCCCCGGCGCCCCTGTCCCACCCTCAGAGNTTCCTCCTCTGGCTTTGGGGCAGGGGACTTTGCAAGAAGCTCGCACCCGGGCTACTCTTGCTGTAGGGGGGTGATGATCCATGCCGAGTTAAAAGTTTTTTTAATACAGGTACTGAACACTGAGTTGTATTCTTTTCCATAAACCAAAAAAGAACCAGCCATTTTCTTTCTTCACAACATGCAAAGGTGAGTCAAAAGGTGGGGAAAACAAAAGCCTCTGCACAAGTGTGAGAATATTAAAATTCAAAGCATGCAGAGTGGAAATGATCACACCATTAAGAAGACACTCCCCCAGTTGACTTGTCAGCTTTGGGTAGTTCTGCTTGTCAAAACTGGTTTCAGTTGGAGATACACATTGATAATGTCAAGGAAGCAGAAACCAGTTCTTGCACACTGACCTGGCTACTCACATAAAAATGTAGTGGATTCAATATGGGGATGAACCTGTGGAAGGGTCTCTGGCAGAGCTGTCAGCCTCAACAGGGATTTGATTGAGCTGGAGGTGCTTAATGTGTGTGTTGCTGCAATGGGCCTTGCAAGCACCTGATGTTTTTTTTCCAGCTGGTGCTAGCTGTGTGCCAGATGGGGCTCAGTATGTATTTGCACTGTCATTTTGAGACCTCAGGTAGAAGCTGGTCCAGGTGAGTTCTGCCACCGATGGTACTGCAGTTGGGATGCTGCTGGCCCTGACTGGAGAAACTGTGATGGAGTTGATGTCATCACTTGGAGGTTTTGTGGCAGGGACTCTGCTAATGTCTGTCTGTCTTTGTGGGTTGTTTTGTTTTTTGTTTTGTTTTTTTTAATAATAGCATTAATGACATTTCTGCTGGTTTCCCATAGCTTTTCAGCAGACCTGAAATTGGGTAATTGGGTTAGTTAAAAGAGGGAGAAATGGGAATTATCTTTCACTGTTTTAGTATTGAAAATCTTTAAAATGTCAGCCAGCTTGGTAAGGAGAGTGAGACTTTTCATTTTAAGGAATAAACTTCAGAATAACTATTTTTCCTATGCCATAACTGAGAGTGAATTAGCAGTAAAAAATGTGTCTATCGGAGTATCCCAAAGTATCAGGAAGGAGGGAATTTCAATAAGGGTCATATTGTGATTAACTCTAATTTCTGCCGTCTCCTCTGTTTTGTATAAAACTCTCTAGAAAAAGGCTGCTTTAAAGTAAGTCTTGTGTTTCACTTCTACGCACTATTCCACATGCTGGAATTATATGTGTGAAAGGACACAACATGAGCTGGAAAATGTTGGCCAGACTTACCAATATAGACTTCAGCAACGCCAAATTAATGAATTTTGTATATAAAAATCTCCACATGATAATCTGCATTACTTTTTTCCATTCTAGCTTATTCCTCTCATGACAGTTCAGATAAATACAATGTTAACAACAAAACCAAAAAATTAGCTGTTACAGCTACATTATAAAATTATTAATATGGTTGTTTAGAAATAGAGTTTAGAAGATTTGACTTTTTAGCAGACAGCCTTTACAGTAACGACCATGAAGTGTAGAAGGTGCCCACCCTTCTGTGGGCCTAAAGGCTGCCTGAGGAAAGGCGCAAGAATTTAGGGTACAAAGCAGTATCAGTCCTTATCGTCTCTGAGAGAATCAGAAACACCTCATTGCCGTGGTAGAGATAGCAGTCTTAAATTTCACCAAGTATATGTAGTTGCAGGATGCTCCTTTAATCCCGTTCAGTTGAACCTGCCTTACAATGCTGTGCTCTAGCCTCAGATTGTGATTTTCCACTAGGATTTCAGGAGCAGCTGCCACAATAAGGCTGCTTTTTACCTCCAACGTAGCAGAGGCATACATTAGCACTAAAATCCCTTGGTGGCAATAAGATCATTAACAAATCGACTCAAATCATTTCAAGACATTCTTCCACCTCGTTTTTAACCTGTTGAAAAACGTTCCGCTCTTCTGTTTGAACATTCTCTTTCTTTCGCTAGAGGGCACTATTAAACAGAAAATACGGTATTTTAGCGTGCAGCTCCCCTCTTCTCAGTTGCAAGTAATACCGGGAGAAATTTAGCTTTCAGCAACTGATTTTAACTCGATTTTTAAATTTATTTATTTTTGGTAGCCTGTACTGTCACTTTACTACCCTTACTCTTCTCCCATAGGAAAACTCACTGGAATCACATCAGCCAAATATCAGACCTATTTCTCTGTTTCATGCATTTAAACTATAGCACATCAGCCCGAAAAAAAGATGATGGTGCCAGAAGACGTAGAGCGGACAGAATACTGGCAAAAGGGAATTTCCTCCACGAATATTGAGATCACTATATGATTTTATTTGTGAGTGTTAACTAATCTCTTGCTTCAGTCCTTATCCTTGATTTCAAGATCCAGAGAAAATTAGGAAGAGGTTTCCACAGTTTCATTTTGAAACTTGCGCCTTTCCTGTGGAAAAAACCCAGCATTCATCTTGTGACATATAATAAACACAAGAGATGTCTGTCTAAACCGTTGTGGAATGAGAGCTACTAAGTACTAGTCTGAAGAAACCTAGTGCTTTGACATATTTAGAGCAGACTTCTTCATCCCGCTGGTATTAGCTTGCAGTATGAAACACCTTTATTTTGGAAACCATTTTGTGGTCCAGTGTAATTGCTTAGAGAATATGAGGAAATTTCCACATACTACACCCCTTAGACTTTTTCTAAGAAATGTAATAATGTTTCCTGTTATGGGGAGGAAGAAAAGTGATGACCTAAGGCTTTTATTGTTGAAAACAAGGATTTTAATTTTTTTTCCAGCACTGTCCATCTGGTGTCTTTCATAACACAGTGTTAATATAACTAAGTGTGTAGAAAACCAAAAGCAAAAGCAACTGCTTCAGTGAATGCAATAATGAAACCATTTCACCAGTTTTGTTCTGAACACAATAAGATTATAATAGATGGCTGATAGCCAACCCTCAGCAGTGTCAAAGAAAGTGTATAGACGAGGAAAATATATAGATTGATGTTGTGATTTAACCCGTCAGGCAGCTACACACCACATACATAGCCATCCTCTCACTCCCCTCCAGTGCGATGGGGGAGAGAACCAGAAAAAAGATAAGCCTCGTGAACTGAGATAAAGGCGGTTTAGTGGGACAGGAAAGGAAGGAAAGATAATAGAATATACAAAACAAGTGGCGCACAATGCAATTGCTCACCACTCATTGCCCATTGCCCGTAGCCCAGCCAGTCCCTGTCCTGCTGCCCCCTGGCCAACACCCCCCAGTTTTATTGTTCAGCATGACGTCATATAGTATCGAATATCCCTTTGGCCAGTTTGAGTCAGCTGTCCTGGCTGTGTCCCCTCCCAGCTCCTGTGCACCCCCAGCCTCCTCGCTGGCAGGGCAGTATAAGAAGCTGGGAAGTCCTCGACTTAGTGTAAGCACTGCTCAGCAACAACTAAACTGTCAGTGTGTTGTAAACTATATGCTCATCCTAAATCCAAAACACAGCCCTGTATACCAGCTACTAGGAAGAAAATTAACTCTGTCCCAGCCAAAACCAGGATAACAGAGAACAATGTTTATGAATGTTGATGCTGACTTCAACAGATCGAGATTGAAGAAGGCATGGACTATGGAGAACTGCACAGACCTGTGCTTTGAAAATCATCTTGCAAAACACTTTTAACTGCCTGCATTTTTGAGTAGTCTGGCTTTCAGTAAAAAGATGAAATGAATCACTTTGCATGTATTTTGGTAGTTTAAATATATATGCTACATTTGCAACACATTTTTGGAAGTGGCTGTGCACAAGCACTGATTTTCTTGGAAAGCAGTACAGATTAATTATTTGCTGAGTGAAGCGGAGTGCCAAGATGAGATTTGAGATTCAGACACAGGACTAGCTAGTTTCTATGCCCCTTTCCTTTCCTGTTCCCTGGTTGGGCCCTACAGAGTAGCAGTCCCCAACATCTGACAAGTGAAGGATGTGTTAGCTTCAAAACTTTCGAAAGATCAAATTGAAATACCGTGTGAGCTGGCACAGGCAGGATGCAGGAACCGACAAAAAAAAAAACCATGGATGAAATGCAAAGACTAAATTTATTTTCATCACCTCGCCAACCGGGGGATCCCTGAAGCAGCCCTTGGGCAGAGGCACCCCAGTGGGGAGGCAGGCACCATGGAGCTTGGTCCGTGCTGGAGGATCACTGAAACGGCTGTTTGCACGTGTACTTCGGGGATTAGCACAGCCATCATTTATCGCTGTGTTTCGATCTTTCCCCCAGCAGGGCAAGAATCTCAAGCATGTTCAATAGGATGCTTCTAAGTCTATCACAGGCCTATGCTATCTAAACATGGATGTTTTACTTGTCCGACACACAAGGCCAGACAACAATTAGTGTGATATATGTGGTTTTCCACACCCCTGCTACAAGTCACTTGAGCGCGTTTACAATCCTCCTCGCCAATCTTCTGCTGTTTTCTCACAAATACTAAAACTTAGGCTGAGGAGGAGAATGCCCCTGGATGTTCCTGCAGTATGTTACTTACTCCGTGTTGTGGCCTGCACAACTGCCAGCATACAGAGGACAGTCTGTGCAAAGATGCTCGCCTGTACTCACTTCTACACTGGAAAGCATGGCAAGAGCCTGCTCAGAGGCTCAGAGCCTCCTTGGAGTACTACATGGTGGAAGCCTGTGGATAGAGAAGGATATTTATTTTTCCCTTGATAAGGTTATGTGCTGTGCTGTAAGAGGACACTGGAAGCCCCCAGCTGGTCTTTGCAGGGCTGTTTACTGAAAATAGGTATCCAGACCCTTTAGCTTCACATCAGATCTCAGCCTGGCTGATTTGTTTGAACTTCTCATTCTGTTTCTCATAATGATGTCTGACTCTAAGGCTGAGAGAAGGAAAGTAAAAAATAACTGTTTGAGAAGAAAAAAACGAGAGTGAAAGATCAGGTATTTCATAGGACCCTTTTTGAGTGGGCCACTGGATTAGAGAAGTATGGTAAGTGCATGGTATATTTCATGGTCTCTTTCTCACTTTAAGCACAAGGTTATTTAAAGGATAAACTGCAGTGCTTGATTCTCTCTGTATATGAACACCCATTAGCATGCTCTTGCCTGACCTGTGCATTTTCTCCGCTGCTTTGGCTCAGTTTAGTGCGTGAGGTTTGGGCAGAGTGCCAGTGAATAATACATGTGTCTTTTAATAGCATTCATGTGCTGCTTTGTGTAGAAGGCAGCTAGAGCTGATGCTGGGCCTGCACGTTTGTGCCACTGAGGAGAGACAATTATGTGGGACTTGATTGCATGTGGGGCTTTGTCAAACTGTTTCTTGTGTGAAGAGCAAATGACACAGCCATCTAAGGAGTCAGCAATTAGGGAATAACGCCCTTCTGTGCCTTCTTTTAGCTAAGCAGCTAACATGTGTTTATCAAAAGCTGCTGAAATAGTAACAGAAGAAAGCATTGAGAAAAAATGAGATTCGTGTAAGACCATCATTCTGTTTGGTTTCTACCTGTTTTACAGACACAGGAGTTAATGTTTTCTTTCGAAATTCATCACTTTAAGTTTTTTTTTTCCTTGGGTCATGTTTTATTTATTAAAGGGGATGAATATTTGAAGATGTTTATTTATGTTTTCTTCTGTGAAATACCACTGACTTGCAATGACATTAGCTGCAGAGAGATGTTAACCTTTGGCTAAGAGCCAGATATTTTCAAAAGACATGCCCTCCTGCACTCTCAAAGCAGTACCAGCTCATTCAACTGTGCAATAGACCCCATCCCTCAGTTGTGCTTGTGTATGAGATGAGAAAGAGAGAGATCATTCTCTGTTACAAATTTATCTGCAGGGTAAGGAGCAGAGAGGAGAAAAACTTAGATATTAGGTATTTGTAATTATATGCATGCCACTGCAGTCTCTGCAGCACAGGCCACATGCCAGATCTCTTTCTTAGCCTGGTAAGGCGATCAATTAAATCAAGTTAACCACTGTATGATTCTAAAGTTTTATTCTTGCTGGCTCCCTTTTATCTAATTTCATTCCTTCCAGAAGATGCTGCTACAGCTACTCATAACATTGCTGACTATGAAAGTGACAGAAATAGTGGGTTTTTTTCTTAGTTGGAGTGGTATGACAGGAAGCAATATCTGCTTTGGACATTTTGCTGTGGTAGAAATCCTATGCAGTTGCTGTAAGTTATGTTCTTCTACTTGTATTTCCTGACTGGTGTTTAACCAGACTCCTTTCCTGATCTAAATGGCTGGTAGAGCAGGTGATACACCATGTGGTTATGCAGCACAACAGCCAGTGCTAGCAGAGGAACTAAAATTCACCTAGCTGTTGGTAATACCATATCTGATGTAGCTGGAGAAGTTGACCAATTTTCCAGAACTTTGAGGTAGATTTGTTTAAACTTTTCCTTACAGTGACCTCTCAAAGAAGACCGCAAGATTTTAAGTTGAAAAGTTTTCACATTTTATGAGAATATGAATTAGAATAGTTGGCAGTTTTTTCCTTAAATAATGAAAACTGAAGGTGACTAGAGATGAAATAAAGGTCCATAATTAAATCTCCTTCTGCCACTGTGTCATTGCAGTTGGATTCTTGTTTCCTTCTACAAGAACACCCACTCTGAAATGAAATGAGGTCATTCTTGAGTGGTAGCTCCCATGGCTACATTAAATCTTCTTCGTTCTACACAGAGACTCTTGTATTCTTCCAGGCCATGATCCCAAAATCTGTGGTAGATGGCTCCTCTAAGCCCCATGGCAAGATTTTATTTTAACCTTTGTCTTTCTGAGTAGGACTGTTTTATGAGTCATTTTTATCATTCTTCTATTCTCATTTCTTCTCCACTTGAAACTTGTCCTGATACTTTCCTTCAGCTAGAGGAAGTTGTCAGTCATTTTTCCATTGTCCTCTGCAATTATAGTTATTCTTGCTGCGTAGTTCAATGCTTGCTATCAAACTATAACTAACAGAGAGATATTTTAGTATTTGCATGTGGTCCACCTACTGCTGTTTTGAGTCCCTAAGTCTATTGCCGAGTATGTGGAAAAGCCTTGGAATTGACGGCAACTATACTGAGAAGGAACTTATTGCTGATGGGAACATTTGCAAATGGGGCTTTTTAAAATGACTTTTTCCAGAGAAGAAAATGGTACAACCAAAATTCTTTACAGAAAGGGTCTGCATTTCAAATGTGTAATTGTAAACTCAATTAAATATAATTCATTCTTTAATGATATTCTGAATACAGAAATTTTCAAGTGCGTTTCTGGGCCAACAGATTCAATCTTGTATCTTGTTCTTTGGAGGAACAATTTGCATTGTGAAATATGGTTTCTGAAGTCCACCAAATTAAAATTTATATTTTAGAAGGGGAATATTGGGGTTGAATTTGAGCAATAGGAAACCAGAATGGAAACTTACCAGCAGATCAGTAATTGCCTGACTGGACTTGCACATTAATTCTTTATTCATCACCTTGACATTTTTGTGGCGGTATAGGCAAAATCGCTTCTTATTTTCCAATTCCTTATAGAGAAGAGATGGTTGATCTGTCTAAAAGCCATCCTGGAATCGATGTACACCTGGGGATCTTCTTGGCTTTGTAAAGAGTGATGGCTCACTCAGAGAGTGAATCATCTGTATTTAGTTCAGAAAACAAAAGTGACCCACATTTTCTTTCACATTTCTTAAGGGAACTTTCATTCTAAAAATAATCTCCAAGTTGCATTTGCTTAAGGACAAATGTTATGATAAATATTTCAACATTACCTAAATGTTGATCTTTAACTGAACAGTAGAAAAAATAATGGTTTTAGAAGTTGTTTGAAATACAACAAAACATAGTATTTGGATACCTGTATCCTCTCATTGCTTTACTTAACATGATTAATGATCACTCTGAAACAGATAAACCTTTTGAGGGGATTTATATTTTTTGTTTTGTTTACAGAGTATATTTGCCAACCTTCCTATTGCTACATCTGTCTTTTTTTTTTTTTTTTTTTCTAAACAGCTTGTGATATTAAATTAGAAAACAAATGGAATTGTTTTTATATATAACGAAGCTGTTTAATTTATTTTGCATTTTATTTTTCACTTGCTAACATGTTGAAAATGCAACTGTTCAGTTTCACAAAACGGTTCAAAGTTCAAGCAAACTACAAAATCTCAAATGATGCACCTAAATTGGGATACCGAAAAAAAGGTAGTCTGTCAAAGGTGATAAGCCCCTGCTATTGACGCAGATTTTGTCATCCACATGGTATGGCTTAACACCCATGAAGGAGTAGCTGCTGTAGCAGGTATGGATTGTCCTTGTGGAGAGCCCTGAGCCTTTGTCCTCACTTTTCATGTAGAACTCATCAGCTTTCTTCAAGTAAAACTGTTGGTTCTAGGGTTGTGGCTCTCTCTTACCAGTATGTAAAGCTCATAAATTGGGTGAAACTTTGGCTTCAATGAACTTCTTCAACCTTTACATTCACAACTGCTATTTGAGAGTTTTTATAAACCATTTTAGAGTTGTGGGCTTTGATCTTACCACTGTGCCATAATCCACTTTTTTCACGTTGTTAAGACAGACACTGCTGTCAAAAATCTTGTGACTCAAATTTAGAGTTTGATCTCACCTCCAGCTTATGTTTGGCTACTAAGTAATATATTGAACCCACCTCTCACTTGAGATGGAGGTTTTGATCAGCGCCTTTCATTCTGTTTCTTTCTACATGTACACATATATATATTTAAGCTAAACCTGGTAATTATCTCTCTTGGCTGATTATTTTGGGGGCGATGATGCGAGAGTCATAAGCATTCATTTCTGTAGTGTTATCCCACTCCACCTCCTCACCATGTGTTGAATTGCTATGGTATTTTTGTTCATCTCTTGTCTAGTCCTCTCCAGCTTTTTCTTTTCTCACCATAGACTTACAAGCCTATAAGAACTACATGTTTGTTATTTTCTCCTTTCTCTCTTTTTTTTTTTTTTTTTCCTTCCTTCTAACTGAATGTGTGTGAGTGAAATGAGGGAAGAACATTGGGCTGCTTGCTTTGCGTTGGTGTTCGCTATGAGTCATAACAACAGCTTGGTGCTCTTGAAAACTTTTCTGGTGGGAGAATCAACAGCACGGATGCAGCAAAAGAAACAGCAGAATGTACTGTACTTGCAATTCTCTGACTCAAGGACATAATTGTGGATGACGGGAATGCATTTTGATAGAGATTTGCACTTACTCATACTATGGATATATAAAATTTCTGCTAAGGAAGCAAATCTAGTTGCTCAAAGTTTGCCCGGGTTGCATTAAGCCTGGACTTACTGGAAAGAATTTTGGTGGCAGCTGACTTTTCATAGAGCTGCCTAAAATAGACTTGGTGTGAGAAGTAAGTCTAGAGTGATTATTTTTACATTGGCAGTACATAGAAGCTTAACATGAGGTGACATATTCATCATACTGCTCTCCAGTTATTTGCCTGAAATTACCCGGATTCTGACAGTTTAAGAACTATTTAATTCTTATACCTGGAATTATCTTGTTCCAAAACTGCTCACAGTTTCTTACAGTTATATCGGAGACAAGGATTTGCCCTCCATTGGTATAGGATTGAGCATATATTAGGATCTTAAATGACTGGTCATACACTACACGAAGACTATGCTGTCTTAATTTCTAATTGAATGATCAATGATAAAATGCTTTATCCCCTCTTAAATGGCTGAGACAAACAGTAAGAGACAGTACTCAGCCCTGAGGCTGAAAGTAATATCATGTTAATAAACAAGACTCCAGATCACTTTCTTGATGCAAAGTGCTCATAGGACAGTAATTTCCTGACTTATCTGGAAACACTTAATAGTGTTACGTGCGGCTTCCAAACTTGGTTCCAGTTCCCACACTCAGCACAAGACACAGGGAGAACACCAAATATTAAGACATGATGTTAGGGTATTAGGGTAAGGTAGGTGACACAGTACATGTGAATTGAGCCAGGAAGCAAACATCAGGATAAAGTAGAAGGATATAGCCCAGTGGTTCTAATTGCACACCAAAACCTGCATTTTCCTATGTGAAATTTTAAAAATTGTTTGAACGAAAACTGCCCACACACAGTAGGAAAAAATACTCACTAGACAAACAGTTTCAATGTTTAGCTTTACTGGATGGTCAGTATTTGCCAGGTCCACAAGCCATGCCATTTTACTGGCAGTAGTTTTACAAGTGAACAATAATGCTGGTTGCTAGTCAGTCTCAGCTGTCCTAGTCTACCAGTGAACAATAAAGCAAGGAAAGGCAGGCCACGCTTGTCATTATCAAGATTCTTTCAAATTGATGGTTGTGCAACTACTCTGCCTTCATACAGAAAATATTAATCAGGAATCTCAAGGAGCTGTTACTTTCATAGCAGAATAATGGTTGTGCATTGAGGAACTGCAAAATGCCACAATTGCCACAGAGACTTGACTGTCTGGTATATCAAGATACTTATGGATGCAAGATATTCATGATACGTATGGAGGCAAAAGGAAAATAGTTGCACAAACTTGACTACTGAAAGAATATCTAAGATAATAAGTGATTTGTATCAGTACCAGCAGAATTGTTGCGGGTATCTGGCATTGCCACTTACAAGCAAGAAGCTGGCTGGAGTATTGGCCCGGAACATACTGTATTAGAATCTGTTTTCTTTCTTTTTTTTAAGCCTAAAGAGAGCTAGAACTAGAAATGTCATTGATCAATTAAGACTCTATGGGCTGTTTATGTTTCACAGTTAAATGTCACTTTAGAAAAAAGTCAAATAGACCAAGAGCTGGGATAAGTATAGTATCAAGTTCTGAGTTTAAAGGCAACAATACTAATGCCAGAGTCACACCTGAGTGTGACTGATCAGAACCGCTTACAGCAGCCAGGCAGAATCGCTGCATGCAAGGTTAATGACTGTGCTGAACCTGCTCTCAGATGTTTCAGTGTTGGCTAAATATTAAACAGAGGAAAACAAACGTGAAAACATGACCTCTGTCAAAACAGTTCACCTCCTGTGAACAGAAGACGTCACATAGCTTCTTGACTTGGAAGATAGGTTGGTCTGGGGATAAATTTTTGGACTGGGTAAAATGCTCTTTCTGCCGCAGACCTCAAGTGACTTTAGATTCACAGACTTTTAAGGGCAGAAGGGATCACATAACTTGGCCTTCTATATGGTCCAGGAGGCAAAACTTCACTCAAAATCCTTCATTAACACTGTAATTTTTTATATTTTAAATTATTTTTTTTTGCCATTACATATTATATAGAAATTATCTTGTCTTGATTTATGTGGAATAGATAGTAACATGCATTTCTCGTAAGCTTTCCTTGGAAGATATTTACCCTTATAGTTGCAATGGTATGCCTTGTTTTGAGTCCAGATTTCTCTCTGGTATTTGTTACGCTGAGAGTTCTACCCCAAGTGTCTTCCTGACGGTGGTGCTTCTCTATTCTGATGAAGGGGGCTAATTAACCATTCTCTTGGATAGATGAAGTAATTTAATCATAGTTGCATAATTTCTGAACTTGTGTCTTTCTGGTGTTTTTCCTAAGTTGCTTCCAATACTTCACTTGCAATGTGGACACCTACATTTTTCATGGCATTGCATTTGGAGCTTCAGTTCCATCACTAATCTACCATGATCCCCATCATCCTTCTAAATTTGGGATTAGAGTCTTCCATCTATTGTGTGCTTCGGCATATGTTCTTTTTAACTAGATTTGTATTTGACTGTATTAAAATTGATGTTACGTAAATGAACCTATTTCACCAAAGCCATTTAGATCAATCTGATGTGTTGCCACAATTCGTTTGCACCATGTTGCCCTTGTGTCATCTGCTAGTTTTGTACTTTTTCTTCAGCGTTATTCATAAAGACCTGGATTTGCATGGGGACTCATGGTCGGTTTTGAAGTAATCCCTGCCAGTTTTGGCAAGAAGATTGTCACAGCACAGTGCTCTGATATTTATAGTTATTACTGAGACCCGTCCATCAACCAGTCCTCGCTCTGTTTAGTACAGTTATACATTTACTATTATTCCTTTATCATGTGACACAACCAAATAGCTTATCACAATGTTCTGAAGAAGTTTTACTAACATACTTAGTGTTAACTGAAACACAAATTAACCGCATACATAGTCGCATCAAAATTTGAGACTTATTTTCCATGAAACAGTGATTAGCATTATATTGTGTCTGTATTCTGAATCAGTCTCTTTACTGCTTTGCCTGTGATGATAATGCACTAATTGACATTGAGTTACCCACGTCATTGTCTTTATCACTTTTATATTGCTAACCCACCTCTGGCTTTTTTTTTTCCAATAATTTGAATCATCTCTAATAATTACTATTTTTATTACAAATTAGTTTTAGTGTGATACATAAAGATGAATAAAAGATGCTGGTTGTGCCAGGTAGTGAAGAAACATGAAGTAGCACAGCTCTCTTGTCCTAGGTGGTTTACTTTGTAAGTGGAAGAAAAGAGTAATGCACAGAGTGGACAATGGAGTGGAAATTACCATGTTAATTCCATAGGCAGGGTAAAGGAATTACCTTTTATCAGATCAACTAACATACATGGAAAAACTGGTTGCTCCAGCTCTGAAACAGAAACAGTGAACTTCAAAATGAAGTAGAAATTCTGAGAAAATGGTTTGCATTTTAGTTAATGTGTATTTGTTAAAACACATAAAAGAACTGGTACTTGATAACTGGAAAAGACAGAATATTGATTGGGACTGGGAGAAGGGAAGAGGTGATTAAATAGCTAGATTCTGTGCAAAAGAGGGATATATACAGGGCTTTTTAGTGTCTGGGTGGAAACAGGCAGTGAGGTACAAGAGGGGTGTTGGCTTCAAATGAGCCTGAGGACAGCAAGACCCACTGCCACGGAGAGCAGCAGCTGGCACTGACTTCTTTGGCCAGGGAGAATGTATTTCAAGCGTGGGAAATGTTTTTGCTAATGTCCTCAAAGGCCTTTTGCAAAAACAAACAAACCAAAACAACCAAAAAAACCACCCCCAGAAACTATTCTAATAGTTTTCCAGGATGTTGCAGGAAAGGCTGCTGTTCATAGAAAGGTTATGGCAGTTGAGGGAGAATCTGGCTGACTAGCAAAGCAAACATCACACCTGTTTTAAAAACCAGCAAGGAAGAACATCCAAATCAGCCTTGTCTCAGACCCTGGGAAGGTTGCGGAGCAAGGACAGGAAAGTGATAGGAGCAGCCAACATGGACGTACAAAGAACAACTCATGTCTGACCAACTTGATTGCTTTCTATGATGAAGTGACTGTCCCCACTATGTAGGGGAGGACAGTGGATTTGGTATACTTTGTCTTTAACAAGACCTTTGACACAGTCTCTTTATCACCAGGTTAGTGAGATATGAATGGGTTAAATGGGCAATAAGATGGGCAGAAATCAACTGTGCTACTGGGCTTAGAGTCCTGTTTAGTGATCCAGGTTCAGCTGGTGGACACTTATCTGGGACCCATCTTGTTTAGTATCTCTGTTGATGACCTGGATGGCAGGACAGAAGCACTCTCAGCAGTTTGCTAGTGACACCATTTTGAAGGGAGTTGCAAATACTGTGAGGATGCTGTTCAGACTGACCAGGACGGGCTAGAGAAAGAGTCTGATAGGAACTTCAGGAAGATCAAGAAAAACAAAAGCATGATCTCGGATCTTGGAAGGAGTAATCCCATATGGCAATACAGGCTTGAGGACAAATGTCTCGTAGTCCAGGTAGTCAAGAAGTTCAACATGGGAAAGAAGTGTGCTCTTGCAGCAAAGAAGGGCAGTAGCATCCTGGGCTGTATTGATACAGGACTATGTCAGTCCTGGGCTGTATGAAGCTCCCCAGTACAAGAAAAGCATGCGCATAATGGAGCAAGTCCAGCAAAAAGCCACAAAGATGGGTAAGGGACTGGAGCATCTATCATACGAGGAGAGACTGAGGAAGGTGGGACTGTTCAGCCTGGTGAAGTGAAGGCTCAGAGCGAACATCATCAATGGGTCTAAAATACCTCTTGGGGTTGAGAAAAGAAGGTGAAGTCAGAGTCTTCCCAATAGAAGAGTGAGAGGCAATAGGCACAAGTTGAAATATATGGAATTGTATGCAAACATAAAAACCTCTTTTTTACTGTGAGGGTGGTCAAACACTGGCACAGGTTGTCTGGAAAGGTTGTAGACTCTGCATTCTTGAAGATACTAAAAACCTGACTGAGCACAGCCATGAACAACCTGCTGTAGCTGACCCTCATTTGAGCAGAGGATTGGACTGGGCAGTCCTCCAGAGGTGACCTCCAGCCTCAGCTGGTCTGTGATTCTGTCAACTCTGAAATCCAAAGATGTGGTCTCTACCGATTCGCTCTTAGTTTGTGGTTTGTTTTATTGCACAATCTTCTCTGAGACGATGCCTCAGCCATTTTTTTCTCAGTTTTTTTAACTGTCAGTTATTTAATCTCACTGACTTTAAAAATGTTAATTATCTTAGTTGCTGTCTAATATCTTCAGTAACGTGGTCAGTCAGGAGGTGCTTGCATTAATGTATAACCAGAAAACACCACCCTGCTTCTTCCCAAAAAGAAAACACTTCTTTTTTTTTAGTTAAATAATGCTATTTTATTTATAAAGGCCAATCATCTAGAGACTTATGCAGGTAGTCATCTAAGTCTGTCCTTTCCCAAAACTGGAGGTACAAACCTCTGCAATGTATTTCCCTATCTGCAAAACTTGTTGGCATGTACCAACTCTGAAAGACTGTGCAGGAAAAGAATTCATGTTGTTATGTTGATGTTTGAAGATAGTTGGACAGTAAGAAGACTGGGAATGTAAAGCAGAAAAAGACAAGACAAAATTATATTAACCTTCCAGGTGACTGTTTCCCTAATTCTCAGTTTTTGAATGTTTGCTGCGTTGGCTTGCCACAGATCATCAGCCACATGGTTTGATAAAATTCCAAAATTTGGTGGTGTGGAATTGGTCTAATGGTTTTATGCATTCATATGCAAAATAAAGTGTAAAACTAATCACTGAGAATTGGAACAATTACTGTAGGCTGCTAAGCATATGTGAAAGCAAAGTGCGTGACTTTCATATGATTAGAATGAATCAGAGGTAGCCCACTCTGTATTACACTGACACTCCTGTTAAACGAATTCTTAAAAGCTGAGTGTTTGGAGTGCTTTAGATGATATTAACCATAGATCTTTAAGAAGGAGGGTTGTTTCTGTTTATAGCACCTTGATTAATGTGTGGTGTGTGGTCTGTCCCTTCAGATCCTTAGTGATTGCTGCATTTGAATGAGGTCATAACGGAAAAAAACCAGTGCTTTTCAAGTAATAAGGACATTAAATGGAGCTGAAGTCACTGAACGTGGCATTTCATTATATACACTAGCTTGCAACATAAGAATCTAAACATAGAAACAATTAAAGGCTTGCTTGTAATTTCACTAAAATAAGTGCCAAGGGTCCTGTGGTGTCTGATGGTTGTAGGATCAGACCCATATTGTCCTCAGTCATTGTTCAACAATATAGAAAGGTATTGCTAAGTAATTAGGAGTTTCGGGCTTTTGCCACTTTTACTTCTGTGAAATTTTTGGCTATTATTATATATGGTATTTTTTTTAACTCGGTGTATGTTGTTATGTAAGTTCCATATCTCATCATGCAGCAAACATCTGCAAAAGTTTATAGGTCAAAGTGTTGTGAAAATACACTAGGTCTAGAAATTAATAAACATACACAGTTTTACTGGATTTGCAAGTATTAAATGAATTGTGATTTTTTTGTTCTTCTTACATAAAATGGTGCAATTTATTTTCTTGACAGTAAGTAACTGGTATGTAACAACCCACCTTCTCATGAACAGCAGTTTTCAAAAAGATACCTGTCAAAAATAAGGTCTTAAACATCTCCAGTGTTTCCCGCTGAAAAATATGGGACATATAGCTGTTGTCGAGTGATAGAGGAGTAATGAATTCAGGCAAACAAACAACAATAACTAAAAAATTCCTACCACTACAGAAGCAGCAAACAAAGGAATCAAAAGTAGAGCTAACTGAATTGCACTCAGGAAGCAGGAGGTGAAACTCACTGTGCAGTCAATATAGTCAGCCATGCATTTATCTGGGGCTCATCATCCTAAAGCAGAACTGAATTAACCTCCCAGAGATTGTCTCTACATTGACAATATTTCAGCTTGAGTGACTCTCAGGTGTAAAAATTTTTATTTTTTTTTATCTGACCTTTCTTTTTGCCATCACTTTGTCTGATTTTTTAATCCTGTTTTCTGATGCTTGTCACCACATAACTTTCTGTGATGATTTTTTTTTTTTGTAAGAGAACCCCTGCCATCGAGAAGTGATTTTTTTTTCTGACTCGGGACATCAGCTTCTATTTATCCAGCCAACATAATCTTAATTTAATATTAAATTTAGGCCTAATACTCTGTGTAAATTTGTATAGGCAAAACGACCCAAGATCACACGTTGCCCAAGTCTTGACATTTGTGTTCAGATCAGTCATTAAAAAAGAAGAGGCTGTACTGAATTTAGAATCATAGAATTGGAGAATGCTTTGAGTTGTACGGGACTTTTAAAGGTCATCATGTTCAACCCCTTGCAGTTAGCAGGGACGTGTTTAACTAGATCAGCTTGTTCAGACCCCCATCCAGTCTGACCTTGAATGTTTCCAGGGATCTACCACCTCTCTGGGTAACTGGTTTCAGTGTTTCACCACCATCATTGTAAAAATTTATTCCTTATGTCTAGTCTAAATCTACCCTCTTTTAGGTCAAACCATTAGCCCTTGTCCTATTGCAACAGGCCCTTCTAAAAATGTTTCCCCCATCTTCCTTATGGGCCCCTTTCAAATATTGGAAGGCTACGATGTGGTCTCCCCAGAGCCTTCTCGAGGCTGAACAACCCCAACTCTCAGCCTTTCTTCATAGGTGAGATGTTCCAGTCCTCTGATCAGTTTTGTCCCCCTCCTCTGGAATTTACTCCTGTTTTACTTTGTGTTACTGGAATTAGGTGGCAAGTAGAGAAGGTATATATCTTAGGTATAAAACAGCTGGAGGTCAGTGTGGTGTCACCATTGGTTAAAGCTGGAGTAGTCCTAGAAAGCATGTGTACGGTCTCCGTGCAGGAATGCACCATTGGGATAACGTCTTTGTCGCACCCCGTGTGGAGGAGCATTAATCACTTGGACCATATTTCGTATGTTACTGCACTTAAAATGGAATAGATCCCTCTTGGCTCTGTGTGTTCCGTTCTTCACGTCTTCATGAAAAACAAAAATCCAACTGCAGCGGCAAGTGTTTGGTTAATCACACATATTTTCATGTGTTCGGTTTGCACCCTTACAAAGTAGTGCTTGGAAATACATCCCTTAGATAATGAGATACAGAGACAAGGAATGTATGGAGAAGAAAAGAAGGCTATGGGGACTTAGGAGTGGGAAGATAGGAGGAGGGTGGTGTCTTGGGTAACTTTTATATCAACTATACACTCTTACAATCCATGCTGGTAAAATTGTAGTTTTTAACAGGTAGCTTGCAGGATATGCATGCGAAAATATGATCTTTTTAAACAGAACCTCACACTGGAAGCACTCGAGAAAGTGGGAATATAGACGGAAGGATAGGAAGCATGAGGAGGCTCCAGGTTGTAGTCAGAGCCAGAGCCAGAGCCAATAATAGATCTTAAATATCATGACTTTTATCAGGTGCCTAATCCATTATATGGCACTTATTTAAGTAATATTGACACATTTAATATAGACTGATTTAGCAGCTGCTTTTGTGGTCCTTTAGTGTCTGGCACATTTACTCTGGGTCTGAATTGTGCAGCTTCAGAAAAAGTCAGATATTGCCAAAATACATACTTGGGAGAAGTCATATTAGTATTGCTGACATCGGGCAGCTCTAAGTCTTGTCAGAATATTTAACTTACTTGGGTAAGAAATGAGCTGGTTTTGAAAGATAGCTTAGGTGTAATTTTCAAAGTTGATATAACAGGAAATTGTTCTGAGCACTTTTACCTCTGACATCATATAGACATGAGTTAAACATCTGCAAAATGCTACTGCATTCAATGGAAGGAGATAATATTGAAGTTCTACTGTTACGCTGTCTCAGGTTATTTCCCCATGGATAGTTTAAACTGAGAAGGATTTGCGTAAAATAATCAACATATTAATTTTATGGGGTGTTTTTTAGGTAAAATTATTATCCAGAAGTGTGTCTACAGGAAGCCATTAGAAGAGATTGGATATACCATTCTTGCCAAGAGGAAATGAGAAACTGCATACGTTGTTTGTGGAAGATACTCCTCTGTATTAAATACTGTTCCCGTTGAGCAGGAAGGCTGCCTGTAATTTTGCTTGTAACGTGCTTGTAAATTTTATCCATTGATAGAAAAGGCATCTTGGCGTTAATGGCAAGGGAAAGCAGCTGGACAGTGGAAAAGTGACTGCTAAGCACACAGTAGAAGGCACTTCAGACTGTGCTACAGAACAGAATTAGAATAAAAAATAAACCTAGTGTGGGAGGAAAATATTAAACTCACTGAGGAAGCAGTGGCTTAAGTCTCCATCCAAAGAAAACAGCCTTTATTTTCCCTCAAGGTCCACAGATTTAATCTGTTTCTTCGCTTGTCAGTGTATACTTCTTACCATTTACATGTATACATGAATAAGATATTTTGAGAGTCCCTGTGCGCACAAGTGTTGGTTGCCTGGGGTAGGTATGGTGGAATTTTGAGGGGAGAAGTTATAAGGATTAATCATGTTTATACCTATTGGGCCTTGAGATAAGCTTCAAAGATAACATGTAGAACATTGCTTTTTGAATTCGGTAGTTGCAGATGTAGTCCTAACGCCTGGGTTTAGTAGCAACTTGCCAGGAGGGAATACTCTCTCTGATGCCTGGTTCACTTGAAGGCTTGAGGAAATGACTGTCTTGTTTCAGACTTCTCAGAAGCAGACATGAGTTAAGGAGGGCTTTTCTGGCCCAAAGCACTTTCCGTGGAGCCAGACTTTTGATGTATATTAATCAAAGTAGCTCTGGGATCCCCCATTTAACAGTGGTATGAAAATACAGAAATCGCTATTTGTAGAGAACTCTCTCTATAGAAATCTGTATACAAAGATATTTCTTTCTTTTTTTTTTTTTTCTTCCAGTGGTGGGAAACATGATACAGTCATACTGGCTTTTGACTGAAGTATTTCCTATCCTGCAACTACTAACTGTTTGTAAACCACAGTGGTATCTCATAGCATGAGAAATTGTGATTATTAGCAGTATAATAACAGTATTGTTACAGTGTGGTCAGTCTGTTGAACTTTTGAGCAAAAAAAATCTTGCTTTGTTTGCAGATCAATATATTTAAAGGCTAAGTACATCTCTAAAGTATAAGGCCCAATAAAGGTGTGTGTCAGCTCCACTTGGATATCATAGGGATGAAAATATCTAGTATTTCAGGTAGTTGCTGAGCTATATAGTGTGCTCTGAGTACAGTAGTGTTCTACAGTACTTAGAACTGATGATGATTTTACTTGGAGTGTTTAATTTTAAATGCAAAACTTGGTCTTCCTCAAAAGGAAAGAAGAAAAAGCTAAGAAATGAAGAAAATTTCACATCAGATAAAATATATTTTTCCAGTAGTAGCTTAAATAGTGCTATATTTATTTATGCTTTATCTTTTCAATATTAAAAGGGAAAATGGCATGTAAACAAGAAGTTACATTTCAGTGGGGACTAATTGTTAAGCTGATTAATACAACTAATTACTAAACTGAGAACCAACTTCCAGCATAAACTGGAACGTGGATCTTTGGAGAGGATAAAATAAAGAATGTCAAAGAAAGAGAGATACATAGCTCTGAAAAGATGCACTGCATTTTTCCAGGCCAAATAAATCAGAGCAACTACAGTGACTTTTATCAGGAAAACACTACTATTGCCCTGGGTCCTTTGTAGGTGCATTTTACTGTTAAATTTATCCATAGGCTGAAACATTCAGTCTGGGTGGCTTGGATTTCTGCCTAAAAATCTGCCCGTAAGATCCTAAATATAAGTAATCTGATTTATGAGTAATCTGAAATTATTGTACAGGTGATGTGAACTTGAAAACACCCTTTGCCTGTGGAATTGAAGCTACTTGTTTAGGACACTGAATACAGGAATAGTAGCCTCTGCTTACATAATTTTATTTTTGTATATGTTAGTGTTAATGTTTAGCCATGTAAAGTGTTAGCTAGTTTTTATGTAAATTAAAATAATTTCTATGTTGCTGTGGTTTTTTTTTCATTCTCCTGTTTGACGTCATATACTTCAGCTGTTACTGCCATAAAATTTGGGCCATTTCATTGCAGGGAGAAGAGATCCTTGTTCTCTCACAGCAGTGAACTGTGGAGTTAGTGATTTGCCACTAAACAGCAGTCGTAGTATATTGCATTTGGTTTTTCTGCTTAGGATTTTCATATATTCCTCAGAAGCATTCTTTTCATGGCAGTTTTCAGTTGATGGAGTGTTGGGCTGTACCTCTCTGCAAAGACATGGCTGAAAAGAAGCACAGGAATATCCAGGCAAAATCTACCTGGACAATGCTATAAGCAGTGTCACGAGTGAGAAGTGTGAGGGAGATACGAAGGCGGTGAAACTGTTGACTTTGCGATCTGTGGAAAAAGAGAGATATCTTGCTAAAGGAAACCCCGGACTAGTGAGAGCAGAGACATCCAAAAATCACACCAAGCACCCCGTGTTGTATCTGGTTCCTTTAGTTATTCTACAGAGATTTTGATGTCTTTTGTTGCCTTTGCCTTGTCTAAGCTGGTGGAAAGGAAGGAGAGAAAAAATTCGAGGGAGGTCTCCTGGTGGGATACATACTTTTCAGAAACAGTGCTCCAAGTTTTATGGACTATGGGAAATGCTAGCACTCCAGAAATTTAGCATGAATACCATGATATTAGTGGTATGTTAGGAGAGACTGTATAAGGATCATCTTTTTCCATTTGTCTGCTGTTTGCCACAAAGGCACATTTCTCCGCAATTTCAGTCTGGTGAAGACACTTCCCAGTTGATAATCAGTACACAGGCTGTATATTTCTTAAGGATGTTTCACTGATGCTTCTTTTGCAGGAAAGGTGTATTTACATCTTTCTCAGGTATGTACATTTGCATTTTTCCAAAGATCTAAAAAAAATTTGATTTAGATTGAAAGTGCTTGATTGTTCTTTGTACATAGATAAGAGGGAAGAGAAATGTGAAGGTAGGAGTATATGCAAAGGAATTTGGGACTCATTCAATGTGTCTTTGGCACTTTATGGCATGTACTCTTAGCTTCACAAATTTAAACTCCTGTCATCTTAATATAGCCTGTAATTATTCCTCAGGGTACTTCAATTATTGAATGCCTATTTAAAGTAACTAATAAGCTATCTTTGACAGTTTTGTGATTCAAGTTCTATTGGCATTAATGTAAAGCTACCGATTTTTTTTTGCCCTTCAGTGAATATTTCCCAATAATTTGACGAAATAAATACATTTTTTCATTATGTTGATTTATTATTTATATATTTATGCTTGACCAGAAAAAACATTTCTCTACACAAGTTTATGTAAATTTCATATACACTAAATGAAAATTAGACAAGTTGTGCTTTTTTCTTTTGATTTAAGTGCTATTGTTTGGAGTCTGTTGCAATTTAAAATGTTCCCAAGCTACAATTTATTGATTAGAAATGTTTCACTGCATTGAAAGCTCATTTTCAAGATAGATTCATTAACAGCATGTCTATATTGTGGAGTAAGTAGTACTTTGCTACAATCATGTGAAGCAATGGCTGCTATGTTTCCTATAACAGCAACTGGGAAAAATACCTTGTGATGAAGGTAAAATTTCTTAGAGATGTATGTGTTTGTGTACTATACATCACATGTGTTGCATGAGCTTTACACTACTCTCCCTTTCACTAGAGTAGGTCTTTCTCAGACCTTTCACCAGCTTATGACAGAACTAGTAATGATCAAAGTTATGTGGGCTCAGCTGATGGTCATTGGTAAGTACGGTAAGAACCATACAACTCTGCTGAGAGCTCTAGCAGGAGATCCAGGAGACCTTGGCCCTTTTGGGTTAGTTAGCACCTGTATTGTGGTGACCAACCCTGTGCAGGGGGATGGCATGTTGAGGCTGATCTGTGACCCAATTTCCTCTTACTTTTCTTTGCTAGTCTTAATCTTACTATGTTTTGAAAATAGCTGTCTTCATCTCTGGAAGGCATGTAAAGCATTCTCCTTTGGTTTTACTTCTGTTTTCCCTCCCTCCCTCCTGCTGTTTGTTACAACAGGACTTCTCATGTCCTCTCCAGAAGAGAGAGACGAGAATAAAAAGCTAGAGATCATGTCAGTAGAAAACATGTTTGATTTTAAAAATACCATGTAAGGCTATGCTGGTGTGTCAGTAACTGGCTAGCTATGCTTTCCCGTTTTGTGCTGGCAGTAGGATGTGAAACTGGTGGTGGCAGCGTTTCAGCAGCACAAAAGTTGAAGTATCTGTAGGAATAAGTTCTGTGCTGTGGGATGAACTTGGTTGGCCAAATTGTTTAACAGGATCTCAATGCTTTGGGACACCAGTGACTAACTGTAGGAGCTGTTCTGAAGCAAGCACAAGCCTTGTAGAAACCTACAGGACTCGGCATGCATCCTGTGAGAGGATATTAAAAGAGATGGTCTTTCAGCCTAATGGTCACTGAGAAAGGCAGGAGGAGGAACTGGTGGGGTAACAGGTTTAAAAGGAAAGATGTAAATGTAAGATGTAGATGTAAGGAGCTCATAACAGGAAAGAAAATGCCTTTTTGAAGGTTCCTTTATGAAGAAATTGTGTCTAGCAAAGGAAAATCAAGAAGCAAAATAATACAACTGAGTTTTAAATATTCCATTATAGCTTTTAGAGGAGAGTGTTTAATTATCTCCAGCACAAAGCAGAATTTCAATCCTAATCATTTCCTAAGCAAAAAGCTAATGGGATAGATAAGCATCACCTGTAATGTTACTCATGGTGGCAAAGAGTAGGAAACTTTCAGATGTTTCTAATTTTCTGGAACTATATCAGGGCTAATCTGAGAACTGCAAAGGGAAAAAAAATGTAGACAATTTCTTTTTTCCAGAGAATTGTACCTGGGCAGAGACCAAATCTAAGCTGTAATCAGCAGCTCAGGTTCTTCTGTTTGTGAAAGGTGAACTGCCCATCCATTAAAGTTTTATTTTCCTTGGGGGGCAGATCAATAGCTGAATAATTGATTGGCTGACTAATTGAACAGATGAATTATTGAAGATTTTAAATGTGAATTTCATGATGTGAGATGGTTAGAGACTGGGACAGGCGCCAGGGCAAGTTCTAAGTAAATGAATGGAAGTAGTAGTCAGGTAGAGTTAGCCGGGTCCCTTTACTGAAGTTAAGATTATACCTGTCAATTCTTGTTCTGTGCATCCTCAACCTGTCTTTTCCCATAAATAATGAACATTTTTTCCCTCAGGGACTGGGGTCCTAGCTTTTCTGTTTCCTAATAAGTCCTGCTACCAGCACCTCTCAGCAAACACAAACGTACACAGTGTCGTGATTCCATTCAAAATTATAAAACATGACAGGGCCCGGTTTTGCAAAAGTTTTGCCCTTTTGTGACTGTGCTGGTTTGACCTTGGCTGGAAGCCAGGTGCCCCCCAAGCCACTTTATCACTCCCTTCCCTGCCCACCTCCTCCTCTTAGCTTGAACCAGAGGGAGAAAATAGGATGAAACTTAAGACAAAGGCAATTTAATGAAAAACAAAGCAAGATTGTGCACAGAAGCAAAAGAAAACGAAGATTTATTCCCTACTTCCCATCAGGAGGCGATGTCTGGCCTGTACAGGGAAGCAGGGCTCCAATATGCATAGCAGTTGCTCTCGAGGACAAGTGGATGCTCCCTCCCCGCCTTTTTCTAGCTTTTATTGTCAAGCTGACATGTAGTATGGAATATCCCTTTGGTCTGTTTGGGTTAGCTGTCCTGGCTGTGTACCCTCCCCAGATCTTGCCCACCCTACCCCACTGCTGGGGAGGGGAATGTTGGAAAAAACAGCCTTGGTGCTGTGCGAGCTCTGTTCAGCAGTAGCCACTGCTGTTATCAACACCTTCCTAACTCTTGATACAGAGCACAGCACTGTGAGGGCTGCTATGGGAAAAATTAATTCCAGTTCAATCAGACCCAATACAGTAACTTGACTGAATCTGTCCTGAAATCAACAGCATTGGATTAGAAGTGATTGCTCTTGTGCTCTTGGTTGGAGAAACCTTCAATGTTGTATTACCATGCTTTTATTTCCCTATCCGTTGCATTTTAATATATATTAAAACCAGTATCTTGGTGTTTGGCTGTGTCTTTAAGGTACAGCCTGCTATTAGGAGCAGACTAGGACTTGGAATGGACACATGAACAATTCTGTAACTGTCTTTTAAGCAATTTCAGTGATCCTTAATTTTTGTAACCCAGAGTCTGACCAGCGTTCTCAGCTGGCATGCATGCTTGTGTGTCCTAGAAAACGGTGAAAAGGAGGGACTACGGCTGAAAACATATGGACTTCTGTTCGGGGGAACATTTATGCAAGATTTCCACAACTCCCTCATGAGTGTGCATAAATGCCTCTGTTTCACCCGTATGCATTAGAGAGAAATTTTATGGTCTCCCTTGTATTTAGGTCAACTTGTGCGTTCCACTATAAAGGCAATCTTTTATTTGAGAGGTCTCAAACATGGCTGTTTATAGGTCATCTTTGATGATCAGCAGAGGGATTTTCTGTTTCGAAAATCATTGTTTCTTGCTTCTCTCAGAAAATATTTGTAACTAGAGAAAATAATTGAATATTATAGCATAAATGGTATATTGCAAACAGCATGAAGATGATAAAGCAACAAACACACACACAGCTAAAAGAGTATCTAGTATGCAAATTGTAGCGGTAAACAATTAGCAAAATGACATATTTATGATGCATCAAACAGTGCACTGAGAAAGGGTAGACTTGTGGGACAGCGTTTGTTATTTAATTGTATAAAATATATATATTTTTTTCAGTTTAATAGCTTTAAGCTTCCAGGAACATATATATTTACAGTGCCTTGCAAAAAGGATAATGTTAAGACTTGCATTGTCTGTGCTGTGGTCACAAAGGGCAAACCTGAATTCTCAAATTAAAACACAGGAGGTAATGATATGCTATAAAAGTAATGTGAAGTGATGGACTTGGAAAGGACTGCAGTTTTCCTGGCGTTAGTGATGTAGGCACTTCTGTGCTAGTTAGCAGCAGATTATTTTGCTGGATTAACCAGTTTATTAATTAAACTATGTGAAAAGTGAATAATTTTGTAAAATTCAGTTATCCATTGTGCAGGTTTCCCTCTGGGACCTTTCTAATTAGGGGATTAGAGACTAAAGAAAGAGTAATTGAGAACTGAATTGTGTTGGGAAGTGTGATAAATATAGTGGGGAGCCACAGTTTGTTTTGGGATGGTCTTAAATGGAAGTTTTGTTATATTAGATAAGGGATCACAAAATCCCCATTTAATATCATGTAAGGGAATCTAACATAGTATCAAATACACAGTATCTTTTGACATAGAGAGGTTGCTGTGTTGAATGTCTTTTAGATGTGAATCTCTCTCTTATTTGAGCTGAAGACATAATTCTTTCTCCACATCAGAGTCCAGAGTGGTGGCTCTCAGTGAGTGATGAAGGGGATATTCACCTGGGTGCTCTGGCACCTCCTGATTTTTAAGTACCGCTGGATAGCTCTTGTCTGTAATCTGTGAAACTGCAGCTACATGTGAGGTATGCAGGGCCTGCTGTGAGAAGTACTCCCCAATCCCATTCTGAAAACAGAAGAGAACGTGTCTTCTGGGAACAGACACTAAGAGGATGCTTTTAAGTTAGAACTGGAAGTTTTGTGGGGCTTTTTTTATTACCTAATATTGATGTGGTGCACAGCACAGCAAAGGTCTTGATCGTAGGCACCATTGCAGTAATGGTGATGCTGCTGACAATGACAGCAGAAGCCCAAGAGTGAACTAAGTTGGACATTCTGCTCACTCTCTGTTACAATGTGTCCTTGAACAGTTAGCTGAATTCCTAAAGGGGTTTTGTATGAAGCATAATGGATTCTAGTATCTCTTTTTTTTTTTTTTTCCCCCATTTTTGTCCCTTGTCAGCCCTCTAAAAGGCATCACAAAAACTTCAGAAACACTTTGCAAACTCTGGTATTTTTATAGAAAGTTTGACTTGCACAGTACTATGATTTCCTTTGCAATTTCTGGTTGGCAGAACTGTTGGCTTGCCTTCATGGAGTATCGACGCAGTATCATAGTAAGATAAGGGTGAACAATAATAAATCCTATTGCTTCTCTGGGCTAACATATGCTAGGATTGCCCTTACTATACACAAGGCATGGCTTTGTGACAAACATCTTATTTAATTCAAGTTGCATAATTTGGTATGTCTTCCTCTGTCCTACTGAAAGGCTTTTCAGTACAGAAGAAGAGTATCCATTGTAGAGAAGAACACAAAACAAATAGCCTTGCTGAAATTGTATAACGTTCCAGCTAAAAAACTCCTCTGAGGGAAAAAACCTCTTCTCTTATACAACCTGAGTATATGTTATGAGTGTTTATCTATCTTGCATCTCACTATAAAATTCTGCATGGTGTTCGTAAAAAGTACAAAATATTAAACAGTTACAACACTTTTCAGTGTTGAAGTAAACTCTGGTGGTAAGTTTTGTAGTTTTGGAAAGGTTTATGTTTCATTCCAACACTGATTTAATAGTCCCTCAAGTAGATGGGTCATGTCAAATTAAACATGGAAACGATATATTATGTTATTAAGATTTAGATGTGTAACTTCATTGATAAACCTCAAAGCCAGAAGCTATTGGTGAAGACTGCACTATTGGGATGAAGGCTGAAACTGGTAAGAAATGTTTTAGTAATAGTTTTATAATACTTTAGAATTTCAATCATTCCCACCCTCTTATAAAGTAGAAAAAATTAGATGCTACAGACATCTATAAATTCCCATGCATCGTAGACCCCGAGTTCCTCTGTTCTTTCTATTGTTGTAGGTCTTAAGAGACCATTGAGCATTAGGATTTTCTTCACCAGCAGTAGTCATAAAAACCTCTTTCATTTCAGAGAACAACATTCCTTCTACTCACCTCTCCATGGACACCTCTAAAAACCTTTCTCTAGAATTTATGAAAACAGACCAAAAAAAAGTCATCCTTGTATGTGCTCAATTGTGGGTAAAAACTCTGTCCTTTGTCACTGACCTCGCAGAAAAAAAGCTGATCTTTGCCAGAAAGCCATCCAGAGGGCAAGAATTAGTGACTTAGTGACTTTCAAAGTTATGCACTTTGCTTTCATTCCAATGAATGTTGTTGTTAGTGCATGACCAAAACCTTCCCAGTGCTGTTTGGAAACAGATTTTTCATTTTGGTTTGTGCCAGGACCATTTAGTGGAGGAAAGTTTCTTACATTCCATTAATTGTTCTCCCTTGGTTAGCACTGGCTTCAAAATAATTTCTGATGACACTTCCGTATGTCTATGAAACATTTCATTTTCATCAAGGCCACCAAATTGTTCTGCTCTTTACAGTCCAGGTCCTTGGAACAGGATAGATTATTATGTAGAAAAAACAAATTCATGGAGGTAAGAAAATTTTGGATTGATTTGCTTTATTCTTAAGATATAAAAGAAACTATTTGCAGAAATCTTTGTAAGGAACAATATTTTTATTTCTGAGAGGCTAAATACTCCTTATTAAGGTGAAACATAAATGTGTGGAGAATTAAAAAGTCATGGGGTAGAAGAAGACTAAAAGAAAGATCTGGATCAAAACTACTGTGTTACTTCTACTTTGAATACTCTATTTCTAGAAGCTTGCAGAAGTGCTAATTAGTCTGTAAATGCGTGTCAAAGTACAGGTCTGTTACTTGAAACATGTAATTATCTCTATTACTAGTATATCGGATTGACAACAAAAAATTTGTAATATGTACAGGTAGATCATTTATTTAAAATGTATTACCTGCCAGATTAGCAGCGAAAATACTTTGATGTTCTACTATGCATGTCCGGGGCTGAATTACAGAATAATGTATTTGTACTGGAAATTACATTATTTCAGTAGTTTTATAAGTGTTACAAAAATTGTGGATTTTTTCCGTATTTCATAAAACCCCCTACATTCAATGGTAATTCAGTTGTGGAAAAGGGTATCACAGAGTTATTATTTGTTGAATCAGACGTAAAAATCGTTGGACCATAAAAACAGATGTCCCACCCTAATAGGTACCTGAGAGCATCTCCCTAGCTGGTGTAGGAGTATTACTGCATGTTCTTTGTGGTTTTGCTCAAGTGTTTAAATGTCATAGGATTCCCCCACACCTTTGGTGTGACAAAGCTTTAATCCTACAGATGTACTGCAGGCAGAGCTGTGAGTGGAAATCTGGTATAAACACGCTTGTGATATTTTTGAATATAGTGGCTCAGGCACTGGTGGCTGCCTAACTCTAGCTTAGAACAGGATACGATCCAGATAGGTGCTGGGTGGGCCAGGTTGTGCCTTGTGTTGCCACAGCTGGAATGCTGCTCTGGAGCTATCGTAGAGCTAAGTGCAAGAGATAGTTACGCCGGCCTGTCTACATTTCTTGACCGCCACCGCAGAGGCTACAGGTTACTGCTATGGTTTATGAACTGATGTTTTGGACTAAGCTTTGACTAAACTACTCTGAATCATTTAGGTTATCCTTCCTCCACCTGTTGTAAACCTTTGAACACACCAGCTTTATCCACACTGTGCCCAGCTCTTGGGAATTCAGTGTATTTTCTGGGTACGTGGGAAACTCTGATAAGGTTTTTGTTTTCACAATATTGTGTGTGAAGCAGGTGATCGAGTAGGACCTCTGAATCAATCCTGACTATGGGTACAGATATTTCTCTTCCACAGTCAAGGAAAGAGAAGGAAGAAATGAATGTCATGAGGAAATGAGAAGGAAATGATATGTGGTGGCCAAAATCCTTACACACCACTAACCAGAGCTGTACGTTTATGCTTACTTCTGTACGCTTAATCCACAAGATATGGAATGCAGCAATTAAATTCTTGTTACCTATATCATCCCGCAGTCATTGACAGAGGAGTTTCAGTCTCTTTCTGTGCTGGTGTTAAGAGCAAGTAATTTTATTCTTAATGTTCAAGAAAGCTACAGCTTCTTCTAAAATCTGATAGCTATATCCAGTTGTGTTTTTAAAGCTTCAAGTTCCCCTAGGTTTTCCCTAGAGTCTTTATCTCTGGAGAGACATTCCCTGTTCTTCAGCCTTTACACAGAAGTGATATTGTTATGTTTACTTAATACTTGACTTATTATCAAAGGGCATGCTTGACTTTCCACATCATCTGCTGGCATGGGCTCACTGGGTGATATGAAGAGCAGAGTAATGTCTGCCAGAATGGTCTGGTGAGGTGGATACACACATACACATATAGACTAGAACAGGGAACTATGAGAGGGAAATATTCAAGAATGGATTACTTGAGAGAACAACTTGTCCTGACTCCATTGAACATAGGACTCTTTATGACTCCTGCTTGCCTTAAGCTACTTTCCTTGAAAATGTGCAGTGAATTGATATCATGGCAGAATGAATCATCAGGTATCAGGTAGCTGCTCTCTGAAGGGCTCTTGCATTAGCATTCATGCTAATGAGAGAGCTTGGCTGAAGATCCCTGGCTCCTATTAGCGATCTTTTCTCTGCTTTACTCCCTAAGGTGAAAAAAGAAACAGCATTGTAGCATTGTTATAGCTAAAGTTGCATTGCTAGCTCTATTCACTAGACCCATGTCTATTACCCTTAATCTGGACAGAAGTGTCTGCTGCCATTACTGGAACTTGTAGAGATGAAAGGTGATACAGACTTTCACGCTCTCTACAATTGTTTGCAACTTTCCTGAGAATAGGATCTTCTGGGTTGTAGGTCCTCAGGTTTAGCCTAAGGTGTATGACAGAAAGTTCCATACAAAGCTTTTAAAAAAATTATGGAATGGTATCTTTTAAAATACCATTTGAATAGCTCTTCTCTACTGACATCGGCCCTGTATTCAATTATAGTTCTGTTGTATTACCACAGAAAAGTGCCAGTATGAACCATCAACATGTTTTCTACTAGATTTAGTATCCTAAGTACTACCATAAATTAAAAGTAATCTGACTTCGTAAGGTACATAGGGTTCTCCTGAGCATGAGTTTTGTGCTTGAATTTCTTCTTTGACTTTGTATCTTTATAAATAAGCAAAGACAAGTTCATGTTTCAGATCATCTTTCAGAAGTCATGTGGTGTGGGATTCATTTTACCTGCCCATAGACACCTTAAACTTTGCCCTGAGCTAGATCACTCTGAGCTATCTTCATAGTCAGTGCAAATGAACAGGTAGTTTGAGGGCACGGTTTATGTTGATATACGTTAGATATTCATCTTGATCTGAGCTGAATTATGTCCTTTCTCCATAGGACCAAAGAAGGTCTATATCTGAGGTTATTCCCTCAGATACAGACATCTAATCATGGTCACATCAGTCTAGTCTCTGTGGACCCACATCTTTCCTGGAAATGTCTGCTAGTTTGCCAATAGCTAGTTTCGTGTGTGATACTGGACTTATGCCCACGTTTTGGGTTGAAGATATATTTGGCTAACATGTAAACAGTAGGTTTGGCCCAGTAACACTGCCTGACATATCAGTCTACCTCACACAGCGGAACTGAAATCCATTTGAGTTTTTTCATGTTTATTAAGCTGAAGATTATGTGCTTTCAAAATGAGGAGACATTTCCATGGATGCCGTTGGTGCCCTAGAAGGGACATGTATGTACCCTGAACCTGATGCTATACAATAAACTTAAAGCGCGTAGACAACCCTTATGGCAACAGCTGTAAACTTCATAGCTAGAACCTGATGAATTTCCCGTCACACTGCTTTACCGTGTGTTGCTTCTCCACTATGCTGCTTGATCACTCTGTGTGGAATAGCACTGTTGATTTCTCGATGTGCTCCTTTGTTCCAAGCAGCCAGATCTTGTAGTATGAACAGAGAGATTTTTATCTTAAGACTAGACAAGATCTTTAATGAGCATCTTTGTCATTAAGTAGTCATCAAATTCAATGATCTCTTTTTTTAAGAAAAGTTCTGATTTCTAAAAAGAATCTGTCAAGAAAACACTGATCCTCATCAGCACAAAGTGTCACCTTTTGTGCAATGAAGGATGAATAATTTTCATTTGGAGACAGTAAGTATAATCTCTAAATTCAAACCTCAGAAACTGAAGGGTGAAAGATGTCCAAGTAAAACTATTTTAGAGATAGACAAACTTTATTATTATCTGGCATCTAAGGTGAAATACTGTGCAATGTTAACACATTTCTTTTTTCTAAGTGAGCTTTGTTGGTTTGGAAAACACAATGATACTTAATATTCCAAAATGTTGTTAAAAGTTCTACTCACATAAGCTTTAGACTATTTGCTCCTCGAGGTCTGTGATTTTCAGTCTCATTTTCGTGGTCTCATCCACTTTCCATTGAAAAAGATAGTGCTACAAGGAAGCAGAATTTGATTAAAGATGTTTTATTTTCTGTAAATTTAATAGAACATTGATGCAGCTCCTGGGTATGGATATAGACAATAGTGAATATTTTCACCTTTAGTTGAAGTCTGTAGAGTCTGAAGATACTCAGTTCCTCCTCTAATTAGGTCAAATATAACTAACTCTCATTTTATTTAGAAATAATGATGAGCTGAATTTCTTAATCATCCTTGATTCATACCTCTTCCAAACCAAAATGTAAATGACAATGCGAACAAGTTCTGGTTTTGAACATCTTATCTATCAATGTATCCTCATTTTACTGATCTCTATGTTGCACTTTGAAAGAGGTATTTGGATAAACAAACACCTTCGCTAGTTTCAGAAAGAAGCCAGCCTGTACTCCTCTCAATAGTGACGAGTACCATCCCTCTTTTTGTATGCTTGCCATGTGTTGCTAGATTATCTATCCCCCTTGTGAGTTCAAATTTATTTATCAACACTGTGGAGAATTTCCCTTTACATTCTTACTTTGTGTGCGAAACACTGAACTACGAAGCATGATTCAGGGAAGGGGCCTTGGCAAATCATCTGGTCCAGGCTCTTGTTTATTAAATCTAGTTTAAACAGCCACCGTTTTCTTTAAGTTCTAGGCATACTTAGAGACGTCAAGATAGTTCTTGAACTGATTGGCATGTTTTGGGAATAATGCTAGGAATATTTTCTAGATACTTGAATCACTAAACCACTACTGTACCTAACATAGATCACCTCCACCACCTTGCTTACCTGATTAGGGAACTTTCATTGTTTCCATAGTATCTCATTGATAGCAACTAATATGAAACTGTCTCAGGAGTGCCAGTCCACAACATCAACTTTTTCAGTTACATGAACATCATAAAAATTACAACTTAAAATCCGCTATATGCAAGAAAACCTCCTGACCCAAACACTTTTCTCCACAAAATCAGAAACCCTCTAAGACACCTCAAAGACCCTGATTGTATCTGACAGTCTGGATGTTTATCATATCTGCCCATGAAAAAAATCTTATCACCTGCTTCAAAAACTCAAAGAGGACTTACATCAAAGCTATTCCTCTAGAAAAAAATAAAAAAAAATCATATTTTTGAATAAGCCAACTTCCTGTCACTAGGATGCAAAAGTCTCACAAGACATATAAACAAGGCTTGCATACTGTCTGATGGTGAAATCTCTTTTAGAAATTATCAATGAGTTATGTAGAAGAAAATGAGACTTAAAATAATGTTTACAAACACGTTTCCATTTCAGCAAAATTTCTGCTGTAAGGGTACTTGTATGAGTCATGCCCAAGAGTGTATTTTGTGGTGTTTTTCCTTCACTGCATTCTTGGAAAATGTGAGTGAAAATGAACAACCTCACTGCAGCAGAGTGCATTCACAGAGACAGATGATAAAGAACAGAAATGAGTAGCTATAAACATGAACATGTTTTCAACAAACAGCCTCTCTATCTCTGACTGCCCTGTCCTGATCCTTGATGAAAATCTACAGAAAATAACCTTAAAAAATGAAGACTAAAATTGATAAAATTGAAAGCTCAATTAAGATATTATTTTCATAATAATGTATAATTTTCCTCATATACTCTTTGCTATGCCTTCATTCCTCTCCTGATACAATCAATTTATGTAGTCAATTAGTTTAGTCTCAGCCTGCACTTAGTTTGATGTTTGTTGTACTGTTATGGTATCTAAAGAATAGCTAACGCATCCCAAGAGATGTCAATTTTTTGCAATTGCATCACTTAGTCTAATAAAGAAATATAACCTCTCCTTCAAAATCTTCCTTTAAAGGTGCTTGTTACCACCTAATGACAACAACTTCCTTTTTTTCTCAGTGGTGTCTTCCAGTGTTTCACTATTCATAGAGTCAGAAAAGCTTTCTTACAGAGGCCTAACCTAAATCACATTTGATGTAATTTAAGCCTCTTAGCCCTCTCCATGTATTCAGTGGTTAGGATATGGGAAAGCAGCTGTCGTTTGCATCTTTTAAGAAGACAAAGGAAGATAGTTTCTAGTTAAGAAAGTGAAAATTACTTCAGGTTTTCCAGTGGTAGTGTAAAAGGTTGAAAGCTGCAAACTTGAAAATAGCTGTTTCTGAAAAAGCAGATGTCTCAGCTTAGTCTGACAGGTGATAACCTAACGTTCAGAGTATCAAGTAAACCTTAAGCAACAGTCGATGCAATTTGTCCTTTTTGTGTACACCAGCAAGGAAACAGCATCATTAACTGTGAAATGCGGGATGAGAGGAAGACAGCGAGAGAATGTGGAAGAAGCTATCGAGTTGGATATAGACAGAATGTGTTGGGTACTCTGTAAAACAGAAACAAATGCGTAGGTTGTAAAGACGTATCTCGTATCTCTAGTATTTTATACAAAGAAGGCTATTAAGTGGGTACAGAACTCCACATTCTTTGGTAATTAATAAAGTAGAAATGTATCTGATAATGGAGAAAATGACACTCAATCGACAAGTGCATTAGTCAATGTTAGTTCATGAAGATGAATTGTCTGCAGATTTTACTATATTGAGATCCATACAGTGCCATTTATTGCTTTCCAGAGCTAATTCCCTTTTATTTTAACAAATATTCTTTTTTTTTTCAGACACCCTTCTTTTCTTCCAAAAACCCTACTGTAAGCATGCTGGAAATTAGAAGCTTGAATACACAGAGTTTGCCTATAGGAATTTCTTCTGAGTTGAAACTTGACATACATAGTCTTTGTATGATAAAACTCTACTTTATCTTTTATCATATAGTACCAATAAATAAAGAAAAATGAAAAATCATAAAGGAATGAAAGGGGGGGGGGAACAGAAAATAAATCTGAATTATTTCCTGACATTCTGTCAGTGACTTGTCCCACATACAGAATAGATTATTAATAAATCTGATCAAAGGAAATGCATTGTGAAAATCTAGTGATCTATAATGATTAGATGATATTTCATGTACTAAGAAGGCAGCAGCATGTTCCACTGTACTGAAGACAATGAGGAAATATTACAAACTCTGATGACAAGGATTAATTCTAGTTGTTATTCTAAGGGACGTTTTTCAGCTGTTGCTAGTTCTAAGAGAGAGTGATTAATTTTCCTCTATGGGAGTCAGAGTGTCTTTCTAATATGATAATGTCTGATTTTTTGCTCCTATGGTTCCCATAAAAAGCTATGGCTCAGCTCTTCCGATAGTGGAAAGGTAAAATTAGCCTGCATATTTTTTGTTTTTGTGAAGTAAAAAAAATTTAAATTTGTTGTAGTAGAGGATTTTTTTAAAAGTTAATAAAGCTGCAATTAGGTAGCAGCATGACTCAAGACAATAATTGGAGGACTGAGGCTTCTACCTCTTGTGGCTGGTAGTGTCATCAGAACTATTTGAGTGGCCATATCTATTATAAAGCTTTTTAGAGATTGAGGCATTGTTTTCAGGTCACTTGTAGTGGAGCTGTTCTTTGTACATGTGGAATTCATTAGGCAGTTGACAAAATTCCGTTAACAATGTCATAGAAGGTCGTGGGCCAAACTGCCCTCTGATTTCAGGTGCTTCTATTTTAAGATACTCACTTGCATAATGTTAGACATGACATTTTGAATTGTTATTTGTTTGAGGGTATTGAGTATTCATTTCAGTTATTTTTCAGAAATACTGATAACCCGTAATTTCCTGTGAAGGTTGCAGCTCCCCAGGTGGTGGGAGGGCAACATATTCTCAGAAAGGAAACCCACTGCAGAAAGAAAACGAACTGTTCTCTACCAGAAAATTGAACAGCATGTAGAAAGCTCATGCAAACGAGAATTAACTGCAAATGAGGGGACAGATGGGCTTGGCATCTTGTCCTTAAAATGTCACACAGAGAAAAAAATATCCTTAACTTGGAGTGTATGTGAATGGGAGTGGGAGATTATTGGAGATTTCTAGACCATTATATTTCTATTTCACAAATGAAAAACTTCATCCTGGATTTCCTTTGGTATTTTTTCTGTCAACTAGTTGAATTTTTTTTAAACTGCTCAAGGTAGAGCTGAACATAATGATTTCTCTTTTCTTCATTTTACTTAACAAGAAACAGGACACACGGTGTCATACCTATGGTTCTCTTCATCTGACCTGAAGAACACAGGAACTGGTTGAGAAGAAGTTATCTTCAAAGAGCTGTTGACCAGTTCTGACTATTATCTTATATAGCTGGCATTTGGTCATCTGTCTGTGCCAGGCACCTACCTCAACAACCCAGGACATATGAACACTCTAGAAAATGACATTTTTTTGTTCTGTGGTTAACCTTATGTGGTGGGTTGACCTTGACTGGCTGCCAGGTGCACAGCAAGCCGCTCTATCGCTCCTCCTCCACAACAGGACAGGGAGAGATAATACAAAAGGCTTGTGAGTCAAGATAAGGACAGGGAGATCACTCAACAATTACCATCGTGGGCAAAACAGACTTGACTTGGTGAAATTAATTAAATTCATTGCCAGTTAATAACAGAGCAGGATAACGAGTAATAATAAACTAAAAACACTTTCTCCCCACCCCTCCCTTCTTATCAGGCTCAACTTTACTCCTGACTTCTCTACCTCCTCCCCACTGAGCAGCTCAGGGACATGAAGAATGGGGGTTGTGGTCACTTCATAACACTTTGTCTCTGCTACTCCTTCCTTATCACGCTTTTCCACTGCTCCATTGTGCGGTTGTATCCATGGTTGTGGTGGGTTGACATTGGCTGAGCGCCGGGTACCCACCAAGTCGGTCTATCACTCCCCCACCACTTCCTTCAGCATGACAAGGGGGGAGAGAATAAGATGGGAAGGGTCCGTGGGGTACGATAAAGGCAGTTTAATAGGAAAAGGCAAAAAGCAAGCTGTGCGTGCGCAAAGCGAGGCGAAACAAGATCTTTTTCTCTACTTCCCATCAGCAGGCGATGTCTGGCCTTTCCCGGGAAGCAGGGCTCTGGTATGTGTAGCGGTTGCCCGGAGGACAAGCGTGTTCACAAACGGATGACCCCAACCCTCTCCTCCTCTCTCTCCTTTTTATACTTGAGCTGACATCACACGGTGTGGAATCTCTTTGGTCAGTTTGGGTCAGCTGTCCTGACTGTGTCCCCTCCCAAGATCTTGCCCACCCCATCTCACTGGGCAGGGAGGGGTGGAAGATGTTGGAAAGCCAGCCTTGGTGCTGTGCGAGTGCTGCTCAGCAGCAGCCACAACACTGGCATCTTATCTGCTTCTCAATACAAAACACAGCACCATAAGAGCTGCTCTGGGGAACATTAACTCCATCTAACCCAAACCAAATACAATGGTATACTGTTCTTCATAAACTTCTTCAGTGTGGATCCTTTCCATGGTGTGCTGTCCTTTAGGAGCAGAGTACTCCAGCATGGGTCACCTGCAGGGCCACAGATTCTGCCAGAAAACCTGGTCCAGCAGGGGTTCCTCTCCATAGGTCACGGTTCCTGCCAGAAGCCTGCTCCAGTGTGGGCTCTCCACAGAGTCACGGTCTCCTGTGGATGCATCTGCCTGCCCTAGTGTGGGCTGCTCCATGGGCTGCGGGTGGATATCTGCTCCACCATTAACCTCCATGAGGGGTTAATAGGCAGGGGAACAGCCTACCTTGCCATGGTCTGCATCACAGGCTGCAGGGGAATCTCTGCTCTGGCACCTGGAGCATCTCCTGCCCCTGGAGCATCTCCTGCCCCTCCTTCACTGACCTTGGTGTCTGCAGCATTGTTCCTCTCACATAATTCTTGCTCCTGTCTCCCAACTGCTGTTGAGCAGCTTTTGTAGCCTTTAAATACGTTATCACAGAGGCACTACCAACATTGCTGATTGTTTCAGCTTCGGCTACTGGTGGGTCTGTCTTGAACTGGCTCTGTTTGATATGGGGCCAGCTTCTGGTTTCTTCTCACAGAAGCCACCCATTCAGCCTCACTGCTATCAAAACTTTACTAAATAAACCAAATATACATTAGCTCTTATTCCATCCGTATTGATACTTTCCACAGTCTATAGGCAAATGCATATAAGAATTTCTTCCAGATAGCAAGGTATAATGAAAGCAACATACTGTAACTGTTGTGTATGTGTAACATGCCATTATACACCTGCTGTGCTTAGTTTGTGTGCAAAAAGCAATATACTGAAAAAAAGAAGTCTATTAGCATGCAACCTATAATGAAACCAATAACAACAGCTTTTAAACTAAGAACACAATAAACCCAGCCAAAAACCAAGAAAACAAAGAGGAAGAAAATGCCCACTGCAAAAAACTCCGACAGTTAATAGGAAGAGCAAAAGAAATTTTATTTTGCATTTCCAGGAATCAGAGTTGAATATGAACTGACTGCTGAGGTCAGTTCCTTCTGCAGAGCCTTCATTGGTTTTGGTAATAAATAATAGATGTCACTGCTGAGTAAGAATTCATTAACAGCACCTTCAAAGCCAGGCATCCTTGTTGATGATCAAAAGACAATTTTCTGTATTGGGAGAAGATGCTGTTGAGATGGAGTAGCTGATGGCCCAATAGATCAAAGTATCTAGAGGGCAGGTGTCGAAGAGGTGATTTCCTGCAGATGATCAGAGCTATACTGTGTGATGGGAGCACATGAAAGGGTGAGGAGCTGATTTGCACAGAAAGGATCAACATATAATTCCAAGAGTCATGTTCTTTCTTGTCCTTGGGGGCACAGAGATGGTTTTGTCTTCAGGGAGAAGCACTCAAAGCCATGCTCCATTCTTAGGACTCCCATTGTCTTATTTGATTTTCCTCAAAGGAGATAGTGTTACAGGAGATGCCATGGAGCCTCCAAAGGTAGACTGGCAATTCTCCTCGTCTTTCTCAATACCAATACCATCCAAGAATGATGTTGGTGAATGAGAATGAATTGATAGAAACTGGGAAAGGTAGGAGTTGAAGTATTTGTTTTCGTGTTCCATGTTCCATATAGATACTAGATTTTTCTGTGATAAATACAAAACAAGACTAGTCAGACATATTACTTCATATTGTCAAATGATATGGAAAACAGTTCATACCTGATAAGGAAGTAGCTAAAAAGAGCATAGTAATAAATGACACACTAAGCTAATGCAATGTACCAACTTCTGTATATTTCTTTAGGCATAGCTCTGATCTACTCATCTTACAGTAAGTATTGTAACAGATAAATATTTATGAGCCAGATCAAGTCTCCTCATATTAAAAAGGAAACATTCAATATGCTCCTTTAAATTAGTATGAGTCACCAGGCTTTGCCCTATCTTTGAAAATCAGTTACACAGAATTTAAAGAAGTCTTAATGTATTGGAAGTTGTATTTTGAAGAGGAATAGTTTTGAGGTGAGGGTGTTGTTTTTTGATTTTGTTTTTTTTTTTTAAATGAATCAACAATCTCCTAAGATATTGTTCAGAATATTTTTATTTATCACAAGACACTAACAGCTCACAGAATGTTTTGCCAGTTACACCACCCAGCAAAAAGGACACAGCAGTCAGCTGAAAACATACACAAAAACTCATACAGGTTTTGTTATTTATTTTTATGGACCCCAAAAATAACATAGCATGGCCAACAATAGGGGGAACCAATGAAGCAATAAACCCATTCACTGCAGGTGACACAATGGAAGAAAAGGCAAACTGAGCCAAAAATACAACAACATAAGGAGACATCAACCATGCCCCGTATCCCAACATAGCCGTGCACAAACTAACCAGACAAATACCAGAAAGATACATTATCCAATCCATTACCCTCCTTATCCTTGACTCTCTCATAAACTCCACAAGAGTCCCTCTCACAAAAGCCTCCAGCAGCAGCTCCCAGCACCATCAGCTACCAACAGCAGCTCAATAAGTGGCTCTACTGGCCTTTTATCTCCACCCTCTAATCACCACCTAAATGGCAGCTGCTTCACATTTCTACTTTAATTCTCATCATTTCAGGGTGTGCTTGGCCTGGCCTCCCCTCCTGGATGGCGCTCTTACAACAAAGTGGACCATCCCTCATATCAAGGTCTAGTATGGCATATGTCCCTAACATGCAACGCCTACTGGGTTGCAGCCAGCAGCAGAACTAAAAGTTCTTCTTGGTGGCAAACATAGAGGCCAACCCAGTCTTGCCCTTGGTTATAGTAGAAGGCACCTGGGCAGCCTTAGCCCCTTTTACCTGGTTGTGAAATTCATCCAGATGTCAAGTTCACTTCAGAGCTCAGAGTTCAGACCCTCAGCGCTTCACAGAAGGAAAACCTTTAAAGCTTGGAATCAAAACAATTAAAAGTAATTTACAGCCTAGCTCTGGAGTGCTGAAGTCTCAATTTAAGATTATGTTTTATGGTTATTGATAAAATGCAAGGGAGGAGAAAGTAACTTGACTCCTTTCTTAGAAACCTCGGTCTTGATGAGCTCTTTTTTACCTTTTTTCTCTTTTATCTACAGCCAACCCAGTCACTATCCAGAGTTGCTTAAGTCTCATGGTGGTTTGGATTCACTAATATGCTGATGATTATATTGGTTTTGCTCCATTCATTTATATAGTGGATTCTAGCAAGTATTTTGAAGGTGCCTAGAAAGGATCTCATTTCTAAGTGACCAGTTCAAATTGAGTCTTAACAACTGTATTATGTGCACCGTGGAATTTTCTAGATGTCACGCTGGAGAAGGAGTAACATAGTCTGCTGAAAATGCAGAAGGCTAAATGCTGCTTGCAAACAGATGTCTGTGAGTTTTGATAGATTTACTTTTGTCTAAAGACCTTTTTCAGCATCTTCAGCAACAGACTCAAACTACTTTGCACCTGTATTAAAGAGACGACTTCTGCAGTAGGGTTCCACAAAGAGGTGGTGTGCACTGGTGCAATGTGCACCAATCTTACCAAAATTTGAGGAGAGCTAAGTCTTTAGTCTTCTTAGACTCTTCGGAAAGCATAGGTTATCTGTCACCTGATGCTGCATAATGACTTCTCTGAAGTTAACAAGTAGTGATCTCTGATGGGTGGATTGCACACAGTACCTGACTTCTCTTTGAGAACATTGTGCAAGGTTAAAGGGTTGGGACACTAAACTTCATAGTTGCTCATCTGTTTATTTTGTGTATGCAGATGGAGTTTGCCTAGAAAAGTTGACTTTATGAGGAGTTTCCTGCTAGGGAAAGTGATGCTTTTCAAGTAAGGCTTAGCTACATCACCTATCCTGGTCATGTGTTACCTTTTACAACAGGGTTTGTCTGGTCTTACCCGCTCTTGCTGTGAACATCTTGATATATTTTTTAGGACCTCTCACCTCCCAGATTCATATGACTAGATAAGAGCCTCAGATTTAGTAGCTGTGAAATATTATGCGGCTAAGCATTTAGCAATATTGTGGAAAGACTGAAAGCCTGATCTAGTCTGTATCTTAAAGTTCAGAGGCAAAACTCAGCAATTCCCACATGATAATTTAAATAATATACTTCAAGACTGTCAGACTGCCACCCTTCTCAGGGAATTTTGAGACAGAGAATGGGAGCAAGGCATCTCAGACCTAAAAGCAGCAGAGGAATAGCAGGTACATCATGATTACAAGTCAGGGACATAACCTGGGGGTTTGTGTTGGGGAAGAGGACAGAACAAGAGGAGCTAGAGCCATTGTCGTCTTCATGGTCATTTATGTGCTTGCCTTGCTCCAGAATAGTGGAGAAGTAGATGGATCCCTCCAGCAGAAGGGCAGAGCATTCAGGAATCATTGTTCCCAAATGCTTTAAGCACTTGTCTGAATTAAAATGCTAATATAACAAGAACCTGTTTGCATCAGAAGGGGTCTTAAATTCTCTTTCCACATTATGTAACAGTTAAGGAGAAAGGAAGTGCTGTGTACTTAAGTTAGAATCCGTGAGAATTGCAACATCGTGCTTTTTACATTCTTTGCAAACTGGATATACAACATTTTTCTCATGGGACAGAGGCTATAAGGTGTCATGACCAAAGGACTGATTTGCTCCATGCTTTTAATCTTTAAAATATAAGGAGTCTCATACTCGAAGGTCCACCAGGACTATCCTACATTCTTCTGTTTGTGACATTCTTCTGTTTTTTGTATTGCTGAACTGACAGTGGTGCTTGCTAGCAATGTAGATCACTGGAGGTCTTGCTTAATGGTGACCCTCAGTTTTATTAGCCTCTCATCTAATGCAAGCTCTGGGACATATCTTGTTCTTATTCTCATCTTCTACTAGAATATTTAAGCATTAGCTAGGTAATTGCTATGATTATTGATATATCTGACTTGGTATTTAGGTTGAGGAATGTAAACAAAATATGTAGACTGTGAAATGCAGAGAACTCCTCAGTTGCTTGAATGACAAAAATGCCTGGTTCTTCATCATTTGGGACTGGCAGGGTTGTGTCCTGCAGTAACTTCAAATTTTGTTTGCCATGGGTGGATGAAATCCTAAAAACCCACTTGAATATGCAATAGAAGACTAGAGAAAGGAGAGTAACTGACTTAATGGCAACAAAAAAATCTAAAATGCCTCTGCTATAACAACAATTCATTTCATAGTCTGGGTTCTGAACTGCCCAATAGTCCATGGTCTTTTAACCAAAGTTTCAAAAGTGAAGCTGAAATTGTTGATATTTTTTCAAAACAAAGAAACCCAGGGAGTGTTGTGTTAGATGGAATCATGACAGTGAACTTCCACTGGGATAAGTGATGGAGTCTAATGGCAAGAGTTAATATTATTACTATTTTCTGTATTTGTTAGTGCTGAATCATTGTCTTCTCCTTGTAACAGACTTAAACTATGATCAAGTTTAATAGTTTGATGTTCCTTTTCAAATGTAATTCTATTTCACTCAATTCCAGTATTAACTTTTAGATTTACACTTGTTAAAGTACCAACATTTACATAAGTGATATAACTCTGTGTATTGTCAGATGAAAATGTTAGGAATCTGTGATAAGTAATGTTTACCATTGTTGTATGTTTGCGTTTGACGAATTTCGAAGAATATTTTCAGCTTCAAAAATCCATTTCAAAAAGCAAACATTTTCTCCAATTATTTCTCAGTGTCAGAGTATACATGTCATGATTAGAGAAGCACAGTTTTATTCTTAATTTAAGTGGAGATATTTTAAACCAAAATGGTCTGACTTCTGTAGAAGCACTTTGACATAGTTTAACCTTCTTATGACATCTTAAGTGATTTAATCAAATGCGTTTTTTATTTTAACAATACTAGAATAGGGAAGTGAGTGAGGTTATTTGTGTTGCAAAAATAAGAGAACTGTCTTTCAAATGTCTTGTAGTTTAGCAAAGAAGACTTTTTATCTAATCAAGTCACAGCCTTTTTCAGAAGACCTGAATAAACCTTACATAGTCCCAAATTTTGAAGTAAGAAAGAGAATCATGGGTGCCTTGTTCTCCATTCTTTGACACTGTTGAAAACTATGTGCTTTATACTATTCTTAAATATTTATTTTGTCTGTATTCTATATGATGAGGTCATTTGTGTTGAAAAGAAATATTTTTCATCAGCCACCACAATCCACTTGCAGAATTGCTGGCCTTGTCTGTGAGTTGCAAACATACCTCTTATAGACAACCACAAGTATTTATTTTATAAGCTGGTTTTCAGAAACCTCCTACTATATCTTAGAAAACAATCCCATTCTTCTCTAAAAGCACAATACATCTTGAAATGACTTTATTTTTTTTTCATTAACAGATTCATCTCCTGGAAAAGCTCCTCACAGATGTGAACAATGTTGGTTACTAATTGTTAATGGAAGTGTGGTTGTCAAGTTGGAAATGTGAAAAATTGCAGGGGAAGAAGGGATAATGTACTACCTCTCCAGGTTTAAGTCCCTACCTCTGATACCTGACACATTAAGCAGTGGTTGAATGATTTTTCTTCAAATATGCTTTCTTTAAGAAGCAGGGCTGATACAAATAGTCCCTTGCCTCGGAGCCATCCTGCTAAATTCAAATGAGACCTAATGTCCAGGATGGTGCAGAACAAGGAGAATGAGGTAGATTCTTTCTATTGTGGCACTAAAAAAAGGAGAAAAAAACCTCAACAGGGAACCAGATATTTTTAATATTATCTTCCACACCAGCTGTACAACTTGTCATCTCTTTCCTTCAGAATCCAGATAATCTCCAAGTAATGCAACAGGTATCTTAGTCCAGTATAGTGGACTATACAGCCGTACACTTATGAATCCTGTGCTTTGAAAACTCCTTTTAAAGAGCAGAGGAACAGGTACCACTGATGCTAAGAGTACCAGTGACTTAACCCGTCTTAAAATGGAACTTGATTATTTTGCAACTGAGATTATATGGCACAGTTGTTTGTGTCAGCCAGATAGAAGGCAGATAAGAATTTCATGCCAGTAATCTGTGACCTTTGAGAAATCTGTCTGAAGTCAGTTTCAGAGAGTGGAGATCGTTAGTACAGATTGCTGTCTTTCTTCTCTAGTAACACCTATGGAAGGAAATACATCGTGAAGGTGTTGTTAGCGAAGCCAAAGCAAAATGGTGCTATTTATAAAATAGCTGTAGATTTTAGCCAAACTCTTTCAAAATATAATTTGAATCATGCAAGCAGAGTTTAAGTGGCCATGGTTAGAGCTCCACAGAGTATTGTCTTTGGGATTTTTCACCCAAGAGAAGACTCTGAAAAAAATGAAGAAAATTACTGGCTTCATTCAAAGCATCAGTATTCATCAGTGACATGACGAGTCAGGCAAATTTTATTTGGTGGTTTTTTTTTTTCACTTGAACTTGAATTATGACAAATTTGCATTTCCCTGTGGCTATGCGATACTGCTTTTAGGGCGGAATGAAGTTTAACATTGTCAGCCTCTAGAGATTACGTTCAAGTGATTTCATGGATGCCACAGTGATCAGGAGGGAATACTGGACTTCTAAATATTCTCGTCTAGAATTTGCAAGTTCCTCAAGCCACAGTCTAGATGATAGTTCACCTCCAGATAACCACACTTTAGATAAACCACCTGACTTTTGTCATCTCCTGTTTATCTTATAACTAATTCACTTGATAAGAAGAGCAGAAAAAACATAGCTAACTTCATCATCTTAATAAAAAACAATGCTAAATAAAGATTGTTTTTTTCCTTAACCTCTTACTAAAAAAAATCCAAATATGTGAAAGCAGTGTAGTAACTGTGTAAAGTAAGCAGTACATGACCTTTAAAGTCTGAAGAAATTCTCTTGTGCAAGAGGCTTAACATATACAGTTGATGGCATTTTATAATAAAGAAAACAGGTGATGCCCTTCCTCTGACTAATTTTATTTATTAATAAATTCTTGTCACGCTATTGTGTGTTGGCATATTTGGAATTTATAAGGATTACACACAGAGAAAATGTTAGGCAGCCAGCTGTAATTTTAGTGTGACCTTAACTTGACTTATGCTAGTAAAATGGTAATAAAAATGATTGAAAGTAAAAAAGAGGAGGACTACAGAAACTGTGTCCGAATATAATTTACTGCTACATACACAGTAAACATCTCCAGAATCCATGTGTTCACTTATCTAGAAATTGAGGTATATTCTTCAGTTCGAGGCACTGAAGTCACTCCACAAGGATATCATAGAGCAAGATGGAGGGTAATGAGAAGCTGGTAGGGACATGTTTTGCCTGAGCTATAGAAGTCTTGCTTTCCCGCATACTTGTGTTGATTTGGACAATTTCACTTACACCAGACTTTTTCTGAACTCATGAGCTGATTTGGACTATACCAGCTTTCAAGGGGATAGTACTTACCACTGTCTCAAAACTGGATTTTGTTTTTTGGTCTCTCAAGTCTGTAAACAGAAAACTCAAGGCATTAATAAGTGATAGTCGGTTTCAGAAAAGTGTGACTTTGCCTTGTTGGGTTTAAGTTGCACATGCGTGTACACAAGGGTTACTCGTTCTTCCCCGTTTCCCAGAGACGCTGTCATGATCAGTGCACTAAGGACTGTGAGGAACCCGGGAATATGGTGGGAATGTGACCTATTAGGTAGGATTAATATACCTGAAGTTAATGCTTTGAGCTTTGTGATCACTTTGTACCAGTGTCATACCATCTAATTATCTGGGAATGACTGGAAGAAGTTTGCAAGTTTTGTCAGAAACCTTTGTTTTGCAAAAGAATAAATTATATAATTATAATAATTATTATTAATCTTTCCCGTTGCACAGTATTCACCAAATTGCACACAAACTGTGCGTAGATCATCTCTGCAGTACTGCAGAGTTTCTGGAGGCAGTGAAGTCAAAAGCTCTAACTTTTTGCCATCTCTATCCCACTAACTCACTAATGATGGAGCACAAATAGGAGCATTTGCTGGAATGTCATTTTTCTCTTCTGAATTGTGGCCAGTATTTCGGTCTGAATAATTCAACTCTGTTGTCCTTTGGTTTCTCACGTACTGTTGTATTACTCTGCACAGAGATACTGTGGTACCTAGCAAGGAAGCAGAACCTGAGACCCAGAGAAACAGATATGTTATTCTTTGATAATAGAACCAGCAAGTCTGCAGAAGAAGAGAGCCATTTTCTTATCCTTGCACATGCTGAGACAGTGGCAGCTGCTGATTGGAAACAGCAATTAGTGTCACGATATGCTCATAGGCAAAAATAAGTGGCTGTGCTTGAGAAGTTTATATACCCTGTTTTCAGTATGGAGAGTATTTTACAAACTGCAGCATGTTTTAGAATGGAAGAAACTTTCTTGGTATGAAGCTTTGTATAAAATAGTACTTCCTGTAGCTGTAAAATGAAGTGCTGAGTTTGTTATTCAAGGCAAATTAATGGCAACTGAAATAAGATAATGCAAGCATACAGCATCTTTGCCATATCCTGAATGCATTTACTTGAAGAGTTTTGTCACTATAATTTAAAGATAGTAACCTGAAGGCTGTTTTACGGTTTTTTTATTGTAAAGATTTGACCCTAATGAACACTTCCTGTCTTTGATTGCAGCGTCATTGAGCTGATCAGTTTTATATTGCAGCCCTTAATTTCATAGACTCTGACTGTTCTGAGCTTTTGAAATATGTACATGCTGAATTTTTGAAATATGAACACTCCTGAGTACTGAAAATCTCGGACCTAGACTGCATTTTCCGGAGCAGAGACAGAAATTATTTTTAAAAATATGTGCATAGAGTTTTTTATGTATCTTTATGTAATTTTATTACAAGCTTGAGAAAATTGTTGGAAAGCCTAAACTGATTAGCATCAACAGGATAATTACAATAATAAATAGGTTAAAACAATCTCTAATGATTATGGTAAACTCGATTTTATTTTTCTTAGTGCCAATTAAACACTAAGGTAGTCAAGGTGAGTTGTCTTACAAAAGCGGACGAGAGCAGCTGACACACTGTGCTTGACTGCAGGCAGTGGTTCATGCTACATTCTAATATAAATTGTGACACAAGTGGTTCATCTTTTTCGATATTCTCCTCTTAATTTACCTGGTTATATATAGGAATTTCCTCTATGGAAGTATCTCCAAGCCTTTACCATACCCAGAGGAAAGGGGTAATATTTAGGAGGTCTTTCCTGAGACTGTTTCAGGCAGCCGGCCCATTTACTGGGCCTTTAGGGACTTTAGAATTGCTGAAGCTGTCGTAACCTAAGTGGAAACCAGCAATCACAAAGTCTAATTAAATTAAAGTTAACATTAAAAAAAAAAAAAAAAGAAAAGAAAGAAAGAAGAAGAAGAGAGAGAGAAAGAAAGAGAGAGAGAATAAGATAGTATGTCATCTTCCTCCTCACTTGCAGTGGTTTCAGCTCTCACAAACTTCAGAATGTCCGTTATGGAGTACAAAATATGCCCAGAGCAACTGACCAACATGCACAGATGTTCTGCACTCGCTTTTGCACAGCTGAAACCACTGCATGTGAGGGAGGATGCAGTGAAGAACCAAGGCTGTGTCCTGCAGTATCACAGCACATCTGATCTTTAAGCCCATGTGTTTAGGCTGAAAAAGGAGCTTTAATTTTTCTTCTCAGACAAGCCTAGTGAAGGAATTAATGTAATTTTTTTTTCAACAGTATTACATTGGAAAGAGATCAGTCTCCTTCATGTGCTTCCCTGTGAGATCTATCCAGGAGTCTGTGAAGCAGTCATGCCTAACTGCTTCGTGATGGGAGACCTCAGCTAAACCTGGCAACCATGAGTCAATTAGTGGGTTCATCCTAAGCAATGTGTCAGTCAGAGTTGAGAAGATGTAAAACCTAACGACAGTCTTCTTAGGGTGCTGAAAGACTTTGTGGAGCTTTGCGTAGGAGTGGAAGTGCTAAACCCTGTCTTGTGACCAAATATAAATGACATAATTATTTACCACCTACTTTAATTCTTCTTGCAATTGTTCTTCACTCTCTGTCCTAACTGTTTGTGTACTGGTGCTAGGTACTCTTAAGTGCCTGTTAGTTTTCACCCCAGCAGGGAATTGTGGAAGTGATAACTGCAGAACAGCAGTGGTGGTTAATAAAATTGTAATTCTAAAATGAGCCTTGCTTTTGCTACCTTATTACTTTTCAGAAATGCTTCCTTCGGGATAAAAAAACTGTTGAGTCAGAGACAATTGATGCAGGTTTAAGTACTGAATGAGTATGTTCAGGAGATATCACCTACCAAAGATGTCATTCCCTCCCTAATTCATGGCTTACCAGGATACCCTGCCTGTCTTTTTTCTTTAGCTGGAATGAGGTGCACAGTTGCAGAGAAGAAGAGTTAAGATCTAATATGGGCAGATGCCCCTGACAATAGTCATATGAAATAATGAAAAAAAATCTGTTAAAAGTGTCTTTTTGACTTTTTTTAAATTATTGAAAAATCTTCAGAAATTCTCTCTCGCATGAGCTTGGCAAAGATAAGTAGCATTAAGCACTGGGAAAGTCATAAGTACAAATTAAAATACTTCAAGCATATGTCTACAGCTTCTGTATACAAGTCGGTATCTAAATGGTATTAACCATACCAAAAATGCTATAGACTGCCTCTTACATTTACTGTTATGAAGAATAATGACCAAGTTAATATGACTAAGAAGCAGCCAGCTAGATGTGAAAAGAAAACAGATGTTAAAAGCTGAGGCTGTTCCTCTCATTATAGGTGACGGGAGACCAGGCTGCAGCTGAAAAAAAGAGAACACATAAAAGGAGAAAATTGAACAGAAAGATAATTTATATAACAGTTACAAGAAGCAAAGACAGAAGACTTGAGTTTGTATTTAAAAAATTAAGCAAAACCAAGTGACAAAATACTTCTACCATCATTGGGAAAGTGAATTTATATTTTGGAATTGATGAAAAGGAAGGACTGCTCATCTTGGGAGAGTTTCGACTTTGAGTTTTATATACCTTGGGTTTTAAGAACTCATGAAATTAAAGGCCTCAGGCCACTCAACAATATTCTTGGTAACCAGATAAAACACACACCTGTGTGTGGAGCACCCATTGCTACAGACCAGTTTGAGCGAGGTCCCACTGGTGACAGGTTGTTGTAGCAGAACTTCTATGCCAGCGGCTATCCTCATAAAATGGGAGGAAGGCAAAGCTGTACTGATTCGTTAACATGGCTGAAACTCTCTGGTATTTTTTTTTTATACTAAGGTGTAGACAGGTTGGTTTTGATTGCAGAAGACTCAAGGATTTCAGAGACATTGAACAGTGAGCCAGGGAAACATTACACAACATTTGGTTATGATCCCAGAGGAATGCCTAGCTGGATAGCCACAAGACAGACACAGGTCAGTGGGAAAGACTCTGACCTGAGAAGACTGGTAACAGGTGCTATGTATGGATTCACACTGCTGCAGGAAACTATATTAATAATGATGGCCAAAAAGCACAATGCAGCCCTATTACAGCACAGATAAAGGTAATTATACAGGCTGTGCTGAAGAATGTTGATTGGCTGATTTGATGTATAGTTAGGGCTTTATTCTTTGAGAAGTGTTTTATGTGGCTGTATTTACAAAAGAGTTATGTTTGTGCTTTTTTCTACTGTGGAATTTATAAATTATATAGCTTTCCAAACCCATTGAAAATCCCGTTTTGCAAGAGAACAAAGAGTTAAAACTCGTGGGTTTTGGGATGCAAAGACCCCAAAATCCTGATGTTTGCTGAAAATGCCAGACAGAGTGTAGGGTCATTGCATAACTTTGCCTCTGACCATAACTGCACAGTCTATATACCCTTTCCTTCTTCCCCTGGCCCAGTCCTGTTAACAGAGAAACATTTTTAATTTTGGATAAAAAGTTTCTGCCAAATGCCAGATTTTTTGCTCCTCTGTGCTATTTGCAGGCATGCTTCTCAATAGTTATGAGTATATGTTCTTTTTTTTTTTCTTTATGGGGACAGTCTGAAAATTAGCTTTGGAGCCCCTGGAATAGTCTATGTGGATCATTAACTATATAAGTCCCACTCAGTTTAATTGAGCTCTATTTAAATTTAAATATGTTGTCTTGATCATTGTTTTCCAGAACTGTCCTCAGAGTATATTGGAAAGGATTCCATGCTTGAAAAAAATCAGTTCAGTGCTCCTGAACCTCTGTCTATAGGAAGCTAATATGATCTTTAACCATTTTTTTCTCTGACTTTTTATACAGTTTTAAGGACCTCCTTTTGTTAAGCGCACCTCAGCACTCATGCTGAATAAGTTGAATAACATTCCGGTTTTGCTTCAAACTGGAGCAGAGTTAAAGCATAGTTTGCTTCAAGGAACTAGCTGGTTTTGTGTCCTCTTTGAACAAAGAAAGAGAATAAAGGTGGTTCTGCTTAGGAACTATGTACACTGTTCTTCACTGTGTACATATTTTGTGAAGACATATCTGAGCTAACGTTAACCTAGGCAGCCCCAAAGCTGCCAAAATACCATTGAGTGTTGTCTGCAAATTCCTAAGAGAGGGAGGCTGTGAGTTAATATTGTGCTGACCTCCATGTTAAAGTGACCACATGTCATTGAGCTCTCTGGGGTAGAACTTGAGATTGTCCTGAGGAGCTCCTGTCACAGCTGTGATCACATGAGATGCTATTCATGCTTTGTGTTATGGGTTTAAATGAAGCTTCAGGATATAGGTCCAAAGCTGTCTTCCACTCTTGCTGAAACCCACAGTGCTTATATCTTCAAGTAGGTGAACACAGCCAGTCTGGTCTCTCTTCTACAGTACAGGGGCAAACCGTTTGTAACAGGAATATGTTATGCCACCACAAAGATAATAATAAAAGCATAGAATTGCCTAGGTTGGAAAAGACCTTCAAGAATATCGAGTCCAAACATTAACCCTACTCTACATGCCCACTGCTAAACCATGTACCTAAACACTATATCTACATGACTTTTAAACAAGTCTAGGGATGGTGATTCAACCATTTCCCTGGGCAGCCTGTCCCAATGCTTGGCAACCCTTTCAGTGAAAATATTTGCCCTAATGTCCACCTGAAACCTTCCCTGGTACAACTTGAGGCCGTTTTCTCTTAGCCTATCACTTTCTACTTGGGAGAAGAGCCTGGCACCCATCTCTCTACAACCTCCTGTCAGGTTGTTGTATAGAGCAATGAAGTCTACTCTATGCCTCCTTTTCTTCAGGCTAAATAGCCCCAGATGCCTCAACGAAAAGAAATAAAGGAATTGGGAGAAAGTAAGTCTGTTGTGTACCAGAGGCTTTTCTTTTAATGAGGCAAGTGCTCCCCGAGGATTGTTCTGGGCACTTCTTGGAATGTAGCATGGTGCCCCACTCCTTCCTTTTGCCTGGCCTTCTCATGCATGGAAGAAGTATGAGATGAAGAATAGAATTGGGCCAATTGTCTGGTCAGCTCTAGTCCCACCATGAGACAGCCAAGGGAAATGAGTGGCCCCTGAAAACTGGGAAGCAGATCTTTGTCTAGTAATATGGACTAGGTTATTGGTACAGAACACAAATACAGACTCCTTTGGTTCCCTTTGTAATTAATTTTGAGAAATCAACAGGTTTGATGAGCTTGTCTGAACTACTCTTTTGGAGGTGCCTGTCTCTTTCACTGCATATAAAAGGAGTTTGGGCAACTGAACTCTCATAATAGGCATCAAAGTTAGGTAGGATGATCTAAGGCTAGAGAGCCCGTCAGTAGGTCCTAAGCAAGTGCTTTGTCCTTTGATAGTTTCCAGAGTCTGAAGACTTAAAGTGATGCAGAAAGCCTAGATCCCAGGAAAGATCACATCATAAATGAGAATTAGGGAGAATGGTTCACTCATTAGTTTTTGAACAGAAGGGAAAAAAGGAAACAGATGCAGTCATCACTTAAATGACATATAAATTGTGTTTTCCAGTGACTAAGTAAATAAATACTATTCTAACTTGCGGGTGGTGTGCTGCTACGCAATCTTCTGTGATGTAAGGTTTTTGCCAGAGGGGACAGGAAATTAATCCACTCTAGCATATGAGTGTCAGTAATTGTTTTTCCTAATATGAATTTGAAATGAAATATACTGCAGAGAATTTTTCATTTATGGGAAAGATCAATCCACTCCTGAGGCCGCCATCCTTGTTAATAAGTTGCTTCCTTGTGAATAGAATCTCAGTGATCCTTAAAAAGTCCAGAGACTTGTATTTTAAAAACATTGATGCTGCTGCAGCAAGTTAATTGCAACCATTAGTTCCTTTTCATGTCAAAGGAGGATCTGGGCGCAAAAACTCAGAGGATTCCTAAACTGCTTCGCCAATGCCTTAAAACCAGAAAGTCCTTATTGCATTCACAGAAGGAAAATCACTAGAGTGGGAAATGTCCTCTTCCTTAATCTGTCTGATGAATTGGAAAAATCAAAGCAATAGTAAATGAGAAATATTGGCTAGTTTTCTTTTTTTTTTTTTCCTCTTTTTTGAAGTGTTTTACATCCTGCACGCTTGGTTCACATTTCATACATTCTTCCTGGTAGCCATGAAGAGTGAGCTGGGAGACTGCTGAACTGTAGTCATGCAACTTTATGGATTTTTAGTCATCTGATGTTTTATGTGGTGTCAAAGAGGGTTATAAAATGAATGTCTAGCCTTTCTGAAGCAGAGCCAACCTTTTCAAACCAAATAGATGTGCTGTTAGTACTAGCCATAATTATTAAATAGTAATTGCATTGCCTTAAGCTTTAATAATGTCTAAAATAAAAATTGCCAGGAAAACTACTGCCAACAAAAATTACTTCTCATATAGTGAAATAGTCTTTAGTGGTGAAGTTACAATACTGAAAGCAATATCCCCACCTGATCTAAACTTTGGGAAGTAAAAAAATACACAGCTGATTTTATGCTAAGTTGTCCTAGTTTGAGCAAACAAAATGGAAAAAGTCACTCAGGCAACTTCAGGACCTGTTACCTGTGTTAACAGTTTTAAAGCAATTCTTGAGAGAAAACTTCATTAGGGATGTGAAAGAGAATAGCAATAAACATGAAATACAACATGTGTTTCTCAGAAAACGACCATTGCTCACTACTCTCATTGTTTGTCTGAGAACAGACAGTACCATGTAGGAAAATTACTGAAGATGGAGAAATTGGGTCAAGAATAAAACCTTTGCAATGTGTATCACAGCAACTCCAGTTGAATGAACTTTTGCTGAATTTAGAAGGGAATTCTGGACAGCTCAGAGGTTCTTGGTGGATCTGTCTGGATCGTGAAGAACTGGAGAACTGGAGTTTCCCTGCTTTGTAGCTCTGGGAGCAGTTCATGCAGCAGGAGAATGCAGGGGCTGAAGATCCCATACATGTGGCAACTGCTCATTTACTCTGTTTCTTAGCACATTCGTAGCTTTTGCAGGTGGTGATGAAACTGACTGCCAAGATGTTACATTTACTGTTTAACATTGCTGGCTTTAACAGATTTTAAGTGTTTGCTTCCAGAACTACAGTGAGAGATTCAGGTGATGAGGATATAACCCCATCACGAGTTCTGCTTTGCCCCACTCTTCTCTGTCTTTGCAACCTTTATTAGTTTTTGAAGGATATTTTCTTTCTTTTCAGCCTTTCGCCTTCTCTTCCAGTTGCTTGGTATCGTGATCTCCCTTTCGTCTTGCCTGGAGACTCCTCTGACTGCTAGATGTTGGTTATAGAGGTTATAACTGGCTGGAGAGAGCTGCAAGAGCATAGAGTGCGGAGGAGGCAGATGGCTGTAGTAGTGAAGGCAGCAACAGGTGCTTTGCATGGATTCTCCACTGTGGTGGAGAATCTCCTCTGGTAGAAGAACCTCTTGCCATGACTACCGCTGCATCCTTTTATCGAGAAGTAAATGCAGGCTACAAGGCCTCTTTTTTATTCACAGATTTACTGCCTAGGCTGTTATAAGTAAGCCACCTTGCAGAAGGGGATTTTACAGAAGAATTCAGAGCATTGACAATAGACTGCAGCTAGACACCTCTTCATCACCAGAGACATAACGCCATGGGCAGATGGAAACAAGCTTAATAACTTTCTTACTGCTGTGGTCTAGGACCTACATAGTTTTAGGAACTATGCTCACGCATATGTTTACTGGCCCATAAACAACATGCCCTGTGGGAAGAATGAATTTGGGTTTGTGTGCCATCTTTCTATGTAGAATGTTCAACTATAGTCACATTCATTTTCCTTCCAATTTAGCTAAGAGGGTGAAGAGGAAAACAATAGGAGCTGCTGGAGTTCTGTCTACATGAAGAGTCTTTTTAGCATTAACACCAGTGCAGCTCAAGGGAGACATTAAGCCCAAGTGTTTGAGAAGACGTGTTCAGGGTTAGACAGACAGGAATGTTCATCACTTCTAGCTTGATGCATTGAGAGGATGTAGAAATACTGTATTCCATGCAACATTTTTGCCTGGTTGTCCCGGTTTGAGATGAATTCAGAGGAGAAAATATCCCCTGATGGAAGGCAGGCCCCTCCCCCCACCAGGTTCGGGAAAGAAAATGTCCCTGGAGGAAAGTGAAGGGGGAAAACTATTNGTATGAAAGGGTTTTGTTCCAAGATGGGGGAAGAACATCTCTGAGCAAAATGTAGTGCCTTTCCAGGCAAGCATTCACACAAAACAGAGCTCCATGTCTTGTCCTGCCCCCAAATAGGAATTTCCAAAGACCAGAGTATCGAAAACGACATTAACAAGGCAAACTACCGCTTGATTTCATATGCAGCGTCTTAAAGTGTTGTTAGACTTATTTCTAGATTGGAAAACTGTATATGAGTCGGTACCTTTCATAGAGGTGAGCAGATGAGTGTAATGGATACCTCGAGCGTACTACTTCCCTGTGTGAACACGTGGTACGCCAGCCCTGATATTGATTGTCTTAGGCAGAGCTTGCTCTGAAGCAACTAAAATGCGCAGTATGTCATGTTAATAAGTTATCTAAAATTCAATACTATTTAACAGCTGCTATCATGATCACGGACCTTTGGCTGTTATTTCTGTCTTGCTATGTCTTAGATTTTCTTCCTTTGATAATTAGGATTTCCCAAAATGTTAGAGATGAAGTTGTCTAGCCTTTATACTCCTTGCAACTCTACTGGATTATGTCACCAGATGCATCTTCTTCCCCATTGTCCGCAACAGACTGAGACAGTCCACCAGGTCTGAAGGGAGGCTATTCCTGTAACATCCAAAATATATTTCTCATGTTGATACTACCCTGAGAGGAAGACCATGGAAACATAAGTGTGCATGGATATTGGTAGTGATGATTTAGTATTCTGTACCCAACTTGAAGCTCAGATTAGGGACTTCAGCCTCACTTTCTTCACAACTTTCCCTAAACTCCTTCAAATAAATCCCAGGACAATCAGTAGGTTTCAGCAGAATATATTTGGGATGCACCTCAGCCTGACTTCTAAGCTTGAAGTTGAACAGGCTTTCTATTTAGGGTAAATGATAAGTAAGTGGCATGTTCTTTGTGGCTTCTTGAAGACCAAATTCATACTCTTTTACTGAAACTTTCCTACCCTATCTGCATAAACAAACATTCATTCATTCATTTAATGGGGAATGGACTCGATTGTCCTTATTTCTATAGTGAGCACCATAAAAGCTGGACAGAGGAAGCTAGCTTGCTGTCTCAAGACCATATTTTTAGGGAAAATGAAAGAGTGTTGATAGAATAAACTGGCTAATCCTAAGAGCAAGAACATTTAACTCATGTAGGGGATACTAGAGTGGTAGTCCTTCCCCCCATTACTGTTTGATTATTTGTGCAGCTTCAACAAAAAGGACTAAGACTGCCATATTAATCACTTTTGTCAGAGGAGAGTTCCCTACTTTTCATATATAAGGAGAAAGTCGTCCTAATCAATTTGGTGAATAATCAAATCATTTTCACATTTAGACAATTACCTGAAATTAAATGTTTCCTGTACAGTATGGCCTAGTTTTCTATATATACTCTGATTTTTCTGTCTAGAAGGCATACTCAGTACTTACTGGTAGGATTGTGAACTGATTTATGCACTAGAAATTAGTTCAAGTGACAGCTTAAAGATGTAAAGTTTCATGGTGTCATATAGTACAATATTGAGATCCTAAATCTAATTCTAAATTAAATAGTCCAGTTACAGATTTTGTGTAACTGCAATACCTAAATATTCATAGAATCATAGAATATCTCAAGTTGGAATGAACCCCATAAGAATCATTGAGTCCATCCAACTCCCTGCTCCTTTCAAGATTACATAAAATTAAACCATATGACTGAGAACATTGTATGAACACTCCTTGAACTCTGATGGGCTTGGTGCCATGATCACTTCCCTGGGGAGCCTCTTCAGTGATTGATCACTCTCTCAGTGAAGAACCTTTTCCTAACTGCTGGTGCAGCTTCATTCTATTTCCTTGGTCACTAGGGAGAAGAGATCAGCACCTCCCCCTCTGCTGCCTCCCCTGTGGAAGTTGTAGGCTGTAATGGAGTCATCCCTGAGTCTTTTCCAAGTTGCACAAGCCAAATGTTCTCAGCTGTTCCTCATAAGTCTTGTCTTCGAGGCCTTTCACCATCTTGGTTTCCCTTTTCAGGGTACATGCCAATAGTTTGATGTCCTGCTTATACTGAGGCACTCAAAACTGCACACAGTACTTGAGGTGGGGCTGCACCAGTGCAATGTAGAGTGGGACAATCATCTCCCTCAACCAGACCTGTATGCTCTGCTGACAGCACCCCAGGACATGGTTGGCCCTTTTGGCTTCGAGGGCACACTTTTAACTCATATTCTACTTGACATCAATGCAAACCCCCAAATCTCTTTCATGTGACTGCTCTCCAGCCTCTTGTTTTCCAATTTGTGCATATAACCAGGACCACCCTGTCTCAGGTGCAAAATGTGGCACTTACTCTTGTTAAATTCCATGTCGGGTAATTGCCCAGCTCTTTTGTCTATCTAGATCTCATTGTAAGGTCTCTCTACCTTTGAGAGAGTCCATAGCTCCTCCTGCTTTAGTGTTGTCGGCAAACTTAGTTAATATATTTTCGATTCCTGCATCCAGATCATCTACAAAAACATTGACGAGAACTAGCCCTCATTTGAGCCCTGAAGAGATCAGGCCACCAGCCTGAGGTAAACCCATTTACAATAACTCTTTGAGCCCAGCCCATTAGCCAATTGCTCATGCAACAAATTATGGACTTGTCTGGTTGTGTGTTGGATGTTTTATCCAGAAGGATGCTGTGAGACACAGTATCAAAAGCTCTGCTAAAATCTAAAACTGCCATATCTGCCGGCTTCCCTTGGTCAACTAGACGGCTGGCCTTGCCATAAAAAGAAATTAAGCTGGTTGAGCTGGACTTTCCCCTCATGAACCTGTGCTATGATCAAATACTGTTGTCTCTCAAGTGTTTTTCAGTAACTCCCAGAATAACCCTTTCCATATTCTAGTAACTTTACATAGTTCCTAAATAAATGAAGATGTTTAAAGTCAGATTAGCGTGCAGGTAGCTAGTGCAGATTTTTTTAACTTGAAAACTAGGTGAAGAGGGGATCAAGATTTTTTTCTAGTATTGTTTGAAGTGGACCTATCCAGTGTTTTCTAGTTTAAATAGAAGCTGATGAAGTTCTGGTCAGACTTCCAGTCCAGTAGTTTTTCTGCAGCAATCTACCATTATACCTGAAAATATTAAACTAATCTCTGATATTTCCTTTCTATGCTAGAAAATTCCTCTGGGAAAAAATCCTTTGCGTCTCCATGCAAAACAAAAAAATCAAGTAGCCACATTCTCTTCATCCAAAGATGATCCAAAGTTAGGTATTAGGCGTCATAGAGCAAACTTTAGCAAAGGTTTCTGTATCCTTACTTACAATGGATTTTCATTCCTTATCTTGATTTTATGCAGGAATGAGTAAAGACAGTGCCAAATATATTTAATTTTCAAATAAACTGATGGAGTAAAGCTGTGTTTAGGACTTGATTAAGAGAGTATTTCATCTGAACTGGGCATGTATGTTATCAGAGGTGACAAACTCTTACTTACGACTTCTGAGTTATTGAAGCCAGGCTGAGCAAGTGTATTGATGAGGAAAGTTCCCTATCAATAAATATGTAAATGTGTGTGTGTGTGTAGTTGAAAGAAATGGACAGAGGTAGTCACTGAGCTGATGGTTGATTTTTACAGGTAGCAGTTCCAACTCAAGCATAACGTTTTCCTTTTGGCTAGCACGCTAGAGAGTTTGTGTTTGTACCTGATCTTTACCTGATCTGACTTTACAACTGTACATCTCCCACTGGTGTTAGTGGGAGAAGCGCTGCTACTTGTCTCTATCAGTGTGTTTGTGTCGGAGAGATAACCAAACTAGCTGTAATTAAGATAGAGTAGCAGAAGCAACCTAGCTGTGATCATAATGAAACTCCATGCTTTTGTGGAAATAGTGCTTCCATCAGGGTGTTCCGCTAGTTTAGAAATAGCTTTTGTGCTTTGCTCCACCAGTGCTTCCCACCTGGTGATCCAAAGATGCTCCTTGAGACGTAGACTGTGGTCAGTGAAATGACTGGAACTGAGTTCTTTTTGTAACATAACCGTGCATTTCTCCACAAAGCACTGAGAGAAAATAAAAAGAATGAATGAACAGTCTTAGTTGACTCCAATTTTCACTTGGTTATAAAGGAACAATTGTCATGAAACAGTGAGGTGTGGCAGCATAAAATGGCCAGTGATTTCTCAGGTTAAAGGAGTCTGAGAAATGCTATACAACTCTGTGCTCTTGCAAATGGCATGTATCATATATCCCAGATTTATGATACATACAATATATATATCACATATTTCCCAGAAGGAAAATGTATTTTAAAGCCTAGTCGTGAGAGAGGAGGAGTGGGTGAATAGTGGAAAAGGTCTCCTTATACAATTCATAACAAGGGAGAGCAGTACTTCGAAAACTTTTCAGAGGTTTTATTTTTGCATTAAGGACCATACAAAAGTAAATGCAGAGTGGCAGGTTGGAGTTGGAACAGTGATACTTTCTGAGCCATTTCTGGCTGTCAATAGTCCTGTTATCATTCTCCACTGAGCTGTCAACTCCTGCGGCATTGAACTATCATTTCCAGGACTTCTGATTTGGTGGCTAACCTTCCATTCCTTTGAAGGAGGGTCAGCTTTATGCCAGTAACTCAGAAAGGACTACAGAAAATCGCTGCCTACCTCAATCTAATTTGCTACCAGGGCTTTTTTCCCTAGCTATTTTTAATGGGGTGTGTGATTGGTGGGGGAACAAAGCTGACTTACACTTACAGATTGCATCATCTCTGCTGAATACCAGGAATCCCCAAGGCTCTGGCACTGCTCTGGGTGAAACAGTAAGCTTTTCTGAATGGCTTGTATTTCTCCTGCCATTAAATCTCCTTTAGCTTTTTCTGCTTGTCTGTTTCCCTTTGCTCATCTAGTAAACTAAACTAACATTATTTACCTCCCTCAGGTCTTTTTGATTTTAGATTTTTCCCTGTGATTAGTCATCTGTGTCACGGGAAAACTGAAGCAGGTTTTCAGCATTGCTAGTGCAAAGGTTGCTCGTGTGAAAAAGAAAGATCTAATTTCCCAATTCATTGACAGCATTATGGAAATTCTCCTTTTGAGGAGGTTATTTGCAAGGCTTTTTGTTGTATTACTCTCTCTTTGAACCTTCTCTCTTAGCTTTAGCATGAATATGTCTTCTGATGCTGTATCATGCGGGTTAGGGTAGCCTGTTGCAGAATGTCACACATTAAATCCAGAACAGACTGATATTTAGGCACATTTGTAGAGATCCTGTGAAAAGATAAGAGGTCTAAGCAGCTTAGTGTTACTAATTTTGAGACTGTAAATGACATTTCTATTATTGTTCGTTCACTGTAAATTTTTTAAAGCAGAGACCTTTTCCTCTAAATGCAAACTTTGTAATGAACACTGGGAGACTGAAACATAAGATTTTCCATGGTGGATCAGACTATTTTGCTATTTTCTGTATCCTAATATTGCCAGTGACCAGCAGCAGAAAGGCAAAGTAGAAAAGAGGGAATGTGACTTATTTTATAGTAACTTTTAATGTAACTTCATGGTGACCTGCAAAAAGCAATCTTGGCTCATGCCTGGAGCTTCCAAAGATTATAATAAAAACAGCTTTTAAAGATAATATGATTTTTCTTTTCATCTCATAAAATTCAAATATATACAAACTTTCCTCTTTATCCCCATCTATGCCATTAACCTTACTCTCACTCTGGACTTATAGGTGTAAAGTTATTAGCTACGTGTTTAGGTAGAGGCTATGAGAAAGTGAAAGCACAGAAATGGTGCAACACTTCCTGGTTCCTACGTTTAGCACACAACTAAGCTGCTCACAATACATGAACCATAGCTGACAGGAAAACAGTCCAAATCAGGGTATTTGAGATGTAGATGGTACCTGATAACTGGAATGTACCCTTAATGATGTTGAAATGGGGTTAATGCAGCTTGTATTTTATAGTTCTGGTAAATGGTCTCTGCCCTTGTTGTGTTCAGGCTTTCCATTCTGTCCCTGGTGCATCAATAGTAGGAAGGAGATAACTGAAAGGTCCTGCACAGCCTAATTGTAGTATATAGCATTTGTGCCATGTAAAGCCGCAGGTATGGAGTTTTTCCTGTTTTCTTTCTCTTTTCTTTCTCTTTTCTT
>VWZK01018175.1:0-70761 GCA_013396935.1 Baryphthengus martii
GTTCTGTAATTGTATCTGAGGGGGAGTTGCAGGAAGGCAAGGGGGGTGCCTGCGGCCACACCGAGCGGGTACCTCTTGCCATCATCCCCTGTCCTCCAATTCATCACCTTTGTTGGGAGGGGGGAGAGGACAATGGTGTTTTTTTCTTGTTACCAACACCCTAATATTGACTCTATATACTTCTTAATGTTGACTCTTACAGACCCACCATATTTTAAATGCATAAAAGACTTGCTACTGCAACAATCTACGTCCATCTGTGCTCCACTTACAATCAGCTCGTGCTTGGTTTATGAATGCAACCATGTCTAAACCAGAAAACACACTTCCTTGGATGTCTCAGCTACTTGCTGGAAGCTGCACTCGACTGAATTTAACCTTCTGCATGCTGTGAAGATTGGTGAACTACTTGGATATGCAAATGTGCTCTACATTTCATTAGCCATATTGATGCAGCTGCTGCTTCTCCATTTGCAGGAAACAGCGTGGCCAAGGACTACTGAAAGACCAGACTGCATAAGCTTAAGCAGTTGAATTACTTATTAGATTAACAAGGAAGTAGAATTTCAGCAATGAGGCAAATCAACACTTTGAAATTAAGTCTGACGAGCTATTAGATCGAAGGCTAAAGTAGGAGGACAAGCTTCTTAGTGTGTATCATAGCCCTCCTTTGCCGAAACTGGTTGAGTTTTTCTGAAATACATCAGTGTAGTTTCATCACCTGCATTATTCTCCCACTCTCCTTTTCTTATGACAGACCAAAGAGAGACAATTATATTAAGTATCAGTTCAAACAGCCTTTGAGTACACTTACAAGCGAGAAAAGTGGGTCTAAAGATACACTCTTGCCCATTACCATTTAAGATGAAACTCTCAACATAAGAAAGTATAAGCCAAAATGTTTTCTTTGGAATGGTGCCTTGCTTAAAAAAAACCAGTTTTAATTAAATCAACATAGTTCATAGGACCAAGCCGTTGTCAGCGCCTGATCTCATTTTTGTTCTGCTTTGAAACAGCACTTCAACAGATCAAAATACTGTCACTTCTGCTAGCGTGGGGGCTATCATCAGAGATTTGACCAGGGCCATATGGTTTGTAAGTGGCTCAAGTTGCAGAAGTCTCCTGGAGACAGCTGTGCTAACTGCCCACATGCCAGCCACAGGCTTTAGCAGTTTAGGAACAGGTGACAGGGTGAAATGCCAGGCAGAAGAGGTAGCTCTGTGGATGGCAAGATTGCTGGGATGAAATAAATAAAGGAGGTGAATGAGGTGATTCTCAAGCTGCAGAACAGCTCATACAAAGGCCATAGCATTTAGAACATTGAAACACAAGAGAGCATCCAACAGGGTTAGGGCTGCTTCAGGAGCAGGATGCTAAAACCAGTATTGTTCCTACCAAACTTCTATTGGCAACGCGTTAGCTCTTGAGCCTAGCTGTGCATATGCCATTTTACTGCAAGTCTATTGATTCTGCAATACTTTTGTATTGGTGTCACTTTGATGTATGTCTTCAGAAGAAAATGAGGGATTTTACTCTGGCTGTAGCCAACCTACTCCAAGCATACACGACTGGATACAGAATGAAGATCTCTGCTATTTTTTTCTGCTCCTAAACAGACAACACTGACTGTAGTTAGCAACCAAAGTGAGTGCTTGGAACCCAAGGGAGTTAGCAACAGAAAAACTGCTTTAGCAGAGTCCTGATTTCTATAGGCAGGAATATTAAATATGTAGATAACAAAAATAGGTTATATTCTCAGTTTTCTACATTTTTAAAGATACACAGAAAGGCAGCCAAGGAAACACTAGAGTAGTAGGTAACATTTAATTACTTTGGAAGGTTGATGCTCTTCCCCTGCCGTGGTTCTAGTTTTTCTTTTCTTTTATCCTAGCCCCCAGCCAGCTCCTTCCTTCCACAGTCATAATATTTATTTCTTTTTTTTTTTGTGTGTAATGCAATTTTGGCCATCCTGTTATTAATTATGGTAATATTGATCCACCAGCTTTGCATTTTACCCATTAAGAAGCAGGAATAGATTAGCAGTATTAAAAGCTTTTTTTCTCAGTGCTGTACTAAGATTATTCCCTTGGCTGTATAGATATTCACAAAACTTGTTCATTATCTTTATGTTGCCTGGAAGCTAAGACACAACCAAAGAAAAGGTTGTGTTTTTTATGCTTTGTACTCGTGCCTGATTATAAATCTTGCTAATGTTCTTGGTATAATATTTACAACCCACAACAGATAAAGCTCCTAATGCATGCAAGTCATTTGTTAAACTTTCCTTCAACACAGGGTGAGTCAGGAATCCCCAGCACGCTATCAAATTTTTAGCTGTGAGCTTGGGTGTGTCCCACTTTTACTATCTTTAATACTTATGCATCCCTACTGAATGCATAAAGGTTGTCTTCATTTACAGCAGACAGAGTAAACTATAACCTGTTGTTTTTATTGGATTAATCAAGGTTTAATGGCACAAAAGCAGATTGCCAACATAGCTATTACATTCAATTTAGGCCTAAACATTGATCTCATCAGCCAGAAAGGTTGCAATGCTCCCTCCTCTGGCCAGCAGGAGAATCTGTTGTAATTTCCTGAAGTCCATTTGTTTCTCTTCAGAACCACAATGGCCTGTTTTACTCTTCTATTTAATATGAGATAATGAATATGTGAAGATAAACTTTAAACAGGGGTTATTTTTCCATTGCTTATATTTAAAATCATCACAATGATCTCTTTCAGAATATTTTTTGAATACAGATCAGATTATTCCGAGATCACAATGTAAATAGATAAAGGCAATAAGACTCCTTCAACCTTAAGAGACAAAAAAGCACATTAATCAATCAATGAATCAATCAATCAATCTTTAATAAATGCATTTGGAAAAACAATTGTTGGTACCTTTGAATAGAGTATGTTTTAAAATTTGAGAAGTTCTTAAAATTTGAAGTAAGTGAGAAAATACTCCACTCAAGTCTGATGACAACATAATTCTCCCATCCCTTCAATATATCAATAATATATCAACTGGACTATAGTAACTCTTCTACCAAATGGAAGAACTATGAAGGTTCATAATCAAAATCAGTCTTCACAGAAGTCTACTTAAAACTCCCAGTACCTAGAATTCCTAAAGCATTCGAATAGTTTTTTTTAAGATTTGCTACAATACAGAAAGTGAAAGAGCCTTATAATTTATCACAATTTCCACATCTTTTGCTCATGTGACATTGCTCTGCTATGATTGCATTCTACCCTTTAACATGTCGCAACAGGCTTCAAGGGTAGCTCTTTATAGAGGTGATTTCATTAACTAAAGCCATTATAGGTCTCTGACACAAACAGCACTTCGTTTACTAATAAACAATGAGAATTTATAGGCTACAGGATTAGGTAGCTTAAACCATTAAGTGAGAGCATCAGACACTCAGTATTCTGCATTCATCAAGTGATTAAACCTTTCTGTTGATGGTGTATGTTTTAAAGATGGGAAAAATACAAATGCGATATTTAGGCTATACGATTATGTGTATAGATACAGATTTATACTAACCATACCGTTAAGCGTACATTTAGTGCCAGCTATTAAAATATGCAGGTCAGGTTTTAGCTTTAGTAATGTTAGGGAATCCAAAACAAATCTCCTTGTTTGCATGTATTTGTTTTAGGTTTATATACTGGGTTAATCAAATGAGATTCAACGTATACTTACTTTGGGCTGACTTTTTGCTATTAGAGTTGTACCCTTCTGAGGTCACAATTTATGCTCAGAGTAGTACATACCCCTGTCAATGAGCCATGGTATGAATGTACAACGCCAACAAGTGCACATCGTTTAACAAAGAGACAGAAATTTCTTTCAGACTTTCCTTACGCAGCCTCATCAGATTATAATCTTACTTCAACTACTGCATCTCCATATGCTTGAGAGCATCTGCTTTCTAGCTCTGCATTGATGCCATGGGAGCATGACAGGTTTTATGTCCACCCATGAAGAATGAATGGGGAGGAAGTACCAAGCATACCACCTGATGATCCAGATACAGTGGAAAGATTCCCATCTTCAGGTTAAATGCTATATTGCCATTGTCTTTCTGTGAATTACTGTACAGGGAAATTAAGAAGCACTAAATTGGAAAGCCTACCATTGCTCTCTGGGAACATCTGTGCTACACTGAGTAAAACTCTTTTCAGTGGACCTGAGCTGAAACTCGTCTCCACTTTAGTGATGTTAATTCAGAGCCTACTTGTTCACTGCTCGCACCACCATTAATACAAACAAACAAATATGCAGACAGATAAAAGAGAAAACAGCCTCATGAGTCACTCATCTCAGCTTTATACTTCCACAGAAAGTAAGGCTTGACTTTGTGGCCTGTAGTGATCAGGTTAAAGTCATGCTTTTATTTTCGAAGTAAAAAATACTATCTTTGCCTTTTCAGAATATAATTGTAAATGTTTCTGCAGGCTTACATATGTCTCAAGGGAAGCAGAGGTCCCACAAACTTGTTCATGGGCTCTGCCAGGACAACCCAGAGATTATAAGTGATCCTCCACATTCTCAAAGTACAATCTGTGCTGTTTCCCAGCAAGAAGGAATCTGCTTACATAGCCACCATCAGGTTAATACAAGGTCATCTCTGATTGCTGGCTGAATGCCTAGCAGTGAACTTATTCTTCTGCTCGTAAAGCTCCTAGGCACGAGGCAGGGCAGGTTAGTGATGGCACCAGCTCAGCCGCTAAGATGCCAAGACAGGAACATGCTTATGTCCCTGAAAGCCTGCAAAAGCTGCATGGTTTCTAGGAGATCTCTTAGGTTGATACTCTTGGCTCCTCTGGATTCCGTACCAAAATAACCATAGAATCAGAATATAACTGATTCATCCCAGGAAAATGCTCGTACTTCTAAAATGGATATGGGCTGTAAGGGTCTTCATATCACAGCTGTGTATGTTAAGCTGGACCTGATATTTCCTAGTCCAAGTAGCCCAGGGAGAACCTGGACAGATGTGTAAAAGATAGAGGCTATTCTTGGCCTTAAAGAGCTATCTGTAAAGCCACCAAGTGCAATGTCATCTCTTCTGCGGGGACAGTGGTGTGGAAATACTGGACATCATGTTGTATACAGCCTGTGGCAAGGAACAGTCATCTTGTCATTGATTCAGTCAGCACAGGATCAAAGTCAGGAGCCAAATTGCTTCCTATACACTAGTGTTGTACTGACCTAATAGAATACACATTTGTGAAACAGAAGATGAATAAATATGAGGTAGGACTATTTAAGATCCTTATAGATGTTATCATAGTGATCTGTAAGAAGATGTGGCACATGAGGAGGAGCCAGAAGAATACAAATTGTGGTGAGAAGACCTTGAATGATGAAGGTAAGTCGTGGACAGCATTTTTTGAGAGAAGACATTTAAACTCTTAGAAACATGCATCAGCACAGAAGAACAAGGAAAGTTACTATTCTCCACATAAAGAAGCAAGAAAAAGATGCTTCAAAGACCTCTCAGAGGAAAAGCTAGTGCAGGAAGCAAAGTTTAGGCTCTGGAAATTCCTGGTTCTGTAGGAGCATTATCAGGCAATGAATGTCCTTTCCAGGTAGCAGTGTGTGATTTGACACAGTGCTTGAGTGGGACGGGAGGGGCTAAGTCAGACTTTTTAAACAAGGTAACAGATAGTTTGAGAATTCATAATTTTTCAAGTACCAAATATATAACTTCATTTGTTGCAATTGGCTGCAGAAATAATAATTTACAGGAAAATGAAGGAGAATTCATGGCTAATGAAAACTGGAGTAACTTCCCTGCAGTCACATTAGTTTCGCTGAAATGATCTTCTATGTTTCTAATGATTCTATTTGTACAGAGGCAGTTTCCCCCTCTTCGCTGAAGATAAAGTATTTTTCTCATTAAAATTTAGTTACAGATATCTACGTGAATTGCCTTTACTTCTTTGACTGCAATGTGCATACTCTTCAGATTACATTAAGACAGACCAGAAATAAAGAAATAGGGAAGAGTAATATCTCTGCAAGATTTTTTTCAGTTTCCAAATCTCAGTTATGCAAGGAAACAAGAATGAGTATATGCATGTGAGATGATGATAAAAATGTTTTCAGAAAAACGTATCTGAGGAGGATTTTTGTAGTCTACCACAGGCAAAGTAAAAGGCATTCATTTTTGAATTTGCTTTATAGATCAGGGTCCACATCCTACCTTTCACAGTGAAGCAATGTGTTACGATGAGCTGAATATAGAGCTAATGTTACACAGCTTTTCTTCAGCACCTTTACCACCTGTTTATCTGTTCATGCTCTTAGTGCTAGTGCCATTATTTGACTTTGGGTTGTTTTCATCTTGCTGAAATGTCAGGAATGATAAGCTATATATAAGTAAAATCCCAGCAATATCACACCACAGTACTGTGTTAGGATAGCCAATAACTATTTTCCATTCCCTTTTTAAATTTGGTTTAATTTATTTTAACATCTTATAGGTAGATAGCTGAACGTTTTTCAACTAAGCACGCATGCCTGTGCTATTACATTTGAGAAAAAAATCTGATTTCTTTGGGCTCAGCCCCATTCTTAGAGCTACGTGCTCAGACATCGGGATATTGTGGCAGGCACAGCCTTCCCCACAGACAAAACACATGGGCTGTGCTGAGCAGCTTGGCGCCTCAGCCATTCAGTTGCCATTCAGTTGCACCTTGTGGTGCTTAACTGGCGCCTCAGGGTCCACCTCAGCAAACAGGCTCAGGGTGTGCGCTTTTCTGTGTTCTGTCTGGGCCTGTCTCAGCCAATGGGAATGACCACAGTGCACCTGGGGTCCTGACTAAGACTCAAGTTGAGTTGGTTCTTCGCAGAGCAGCAGGTCTAGCAGTTGGACCCTCCCCTTGGACACGTGGTCCAGGGATACTTCCACGGATTGAGGGAGTCTCTGTGGATTGAGTGAGCCTTGCGCCCCCTTTGGGTGAGTGGTATCTTGGGTACTCTGGTGTGGGAGGTTTCCCCTTTTATGAGTGAGGCTTTGCCCATTTTGGTTTGTCATTCCTTAAAGTTAGGAGTCAGTTGTGTAGTAGTTAATTCCTGACAGACATCCGAACCCGTATTTAGTCAAAAGGAGTGCTGGCAACCCTGGTTGCAATAAACCCCATTTTTGGATAGTGGCTGCTGTTTGTTTTGTGGGTGCCTCCGTGACAGATATATAGTGATATTGTCAGATTTTTCACACCAAGCAAGGTTGAGTTAGCTCAGTCTTTGGATGGGAAACCTCTGCCAAAATTAGACACTGCAGAAAACCAGTGAGGATGAAGGTACTTCTGCAGCATGCATTTTGGCTCCACTGTGCGTAAGCACTAGTGAACTTGAGGTGTGTCTGCACAGACAGCTCCCTGTAGGGAGAGAAGAGGAAAAACATGGTAGAACATTTGAGTGCTCTCACATGTGGGCAGGGACAATAGCCATCTCTCTGTGGCCAGCTGGGAGGGAGAGTGAGTGGGAGCAAAACTATCCACCTTGACAGATGTTGCTAGCGGTAAAGATGAACAGCTTGTGAAATTGTCTGGGTTTTAGGAGTGAGAGCTCTGTCTTGAGTAGGGTACTCACATGGACATCTGCTGGGGAGAATGAGAGGCAGGAGTGAGAGTGAATCATACATGCAAACAGTGCTTGTAACATAAGGAATGAGTTGAAAATGGGATTATTTTGTGAAGGAAAAAAATGAATGGATGATGGATCAACGTAAATATGTACTTTTGATGGAAGACGTGTGATGAGGAATGCATACAGATACCTCAGTAATCTTTCAAGTATCAAGAAGGAAGAAGAAAGGAAGCCTGTGAGCTTTCTTTTCAGTCCTTTCCATCTGCCATTGTTTTTATTACCTGGTTATGTTGACTGCTGAGCTATCACATGTCAGTCACTTCACCCAGAATGCCAGGGAATGCCTTACCACATACAATAATACATGAACACTGCCTTGGCATATACAAATATATAAAAACACAAACTGAGGCTATAGTTCAGTTTAAGGTTGGTTTTGCAAACAGAAACCAATGTCTTTCAAATTGACTCTATTTAGAGAAGAATATAAATGCCTTTGGGGTTTTTGATTTATTGGACAATTTACAGAACATTTTGTTAGAACAGGAAGGTACTAATGTTCTGTCTTCTCTTCAGATAAGATTTAGCAATATTTTACAAGCCGTGTATAAGAAGAGAGAGAAATGCATGTTCTGAGAAAGTAAATGCCATCAATAAAATAACATAAGAATTTATTCAAGATTATAAGCCCCTTTCTCAAAACTCCTGAAAAGAGCCCATATGTTTTCATCTTACTCCTCTCAGGATTTCCCACTGTTGCAGTTTTTCTTCTGGTGTTTGAGATCTCCATCTCTAATTTTTACAAAAGATGGACATTATTTCTTCTCAGAAATGTCATACTAGATCTCTGAAGATTTAATAATACCAAAAATGATGGATTTTTTAAGTGCTAGCAAGAGGCAGTGAAAGGAAGCTGAATCTGCAAAAAGGGGCAAGGGCCACTCTGCTCAACTTTGTAGGCTCTGGTCACTTGTGTGGTACAAGGAGGGTTGTGGCTCCGAGCTTTGCTCCTAGATTGGCTGAGGCAAAAGCTGGTGAGCAAATGAGACTCCTAAAACAGACAACAGAACAAGGTGAGAGGTATAGCTCACCTGCCTTTTGATTTTTAATGCCTTGCTCCAGACCACAACAAATTGGAATTTCTTGGTATTCACAGCCATATCCTTCCCTTAACTGCACACGTCTTGGCAGAGATTAAGCAGTGCCACTGTGAAAAGCAGAGGGATTTCTGATCCATTCTCCCTTTTCCCCGTGGAGGGTGTGTGAATGCTGGATTCACTTTTGTTCATCCAAAAGCGATCAGGTCCACATCCCCTGCCTAGGAACATAGGCCCCAAGACTGTTCATTGTATGGATATGCTCCACTGTCCTTAGAGCAAACAAATACTGTGGCCAGAGAAAAAGAGAAGCTCCCTACGTGAGTGGTCAGACACCCATTGGAAGGAGAGGACCCCTCCTTGTCCAAGAGCTGCATTGTTAAAACACAGCTATGGCACATCTAATATAGCTTTTCTTAGAGATCATCTTTTATCTGGAATTTCAGCTGGCAACTTTTTCAGTTACACCACCATAATTTGGAAGAGTCTGCTGAAGCGCAAGAAATTCCAGACATTTCTGTGGGTCGTGTATTCCTCAATGCACGCACACCAAGTCTGGCATTTCCCTTTGAGGATGCTCGTATGCTGTAGGCCTGGTGCTCTCAGGCAAACTGTGCACAAATGAATTAGGGAAAACAGATAAAACCAATACATGCATTCAGCATGGGGCTTGCTGCTGCTCACTCCATTACCAGTTATTCCTGTCTAGGGTATGTCAAACATAAATACTGAAGTGCTATATAAAGCCTCAAAGTATTAAGCAGTGCAGGATCCAAAACCAGGTTTCCTCTCTTTTACACAGGAAACCTAGGCACAAGGTGAGACGGTCATTTCTCTCTCTCTCCTGTTCCTGTAAGTAGCTTTATTATTCTGCACAACACAAAGAAGCTTCAGTAAAAGAGGATGAAGGCAGGTCCTTCCAGGCCAGCCCTTGGTGGGAATAGTAAGGGCAGGGACAGAGGCGATGTGGGCTGAAGCCTGCCAGTCATGCCATTGGGATACTCACTAATGCCTCAAAGCTGAATATATTTTTTTCATTGTTCCTCCTGAGGCTGTTTCTGTGCAGAGCCAGATCTGCTGGGGATGCTCTGGCACCATCTGGCTGGCCAGATGGACCAGGGATACCTAGACTGATAGTAAAGTGAGCATAAGAAATAGTCAGAAATAAGTAACTTTTTTTAAGGAAGCCCATATCAACAGACTGAGTACATGATAAAAGCAGTAAATATTCTTGATCTTCATAGTAAAATTCCTAAGTATTTATAAAAATAATGTCAAAATAAACAAGCAATACTATAAAAAAAATATATATTACAGCAGTGAATTAGTGGAAACAAATGTAAAGTGAAGTACCAGGGTTATGAAGGATTTAAAATTCTAAGGCACCTCACAGTCCATCATTAGTTTCTGATATGATTGCAATGCACCTATGGGCATCAGATAGGTTATAATCCTTCCCCCCTGTTTAGAAGCTTCCTGAAGCCTGCAACTTCTGTATTCACCACATAATTAACAGATAAAAGAAAAACTTTCTGTTGGCTGATTAACAAGGTTTAGGAGAAACTGTGGTGTTCACTTGCAGAGAATTAATGTTTCTCTACTTCCTACATGTAAGAATATTTGCATGCAGTGTTATTTACAAGTTTCAGTGCAAATTCTAATTCAGCAGAAAATATGAATAAAAAACATATGGGAAAGACAAAAATATATCCCGACATAGCTTTTCACTAGAAATGTGGGGAACAGATGGTTCTTGGTCACTAGCTTACATCCCCTGACCTGAACTTTAATAGATGAACTAGCTTATTTGTTGATAATATTAACAGAAGCTAAAAATCGAATGTGTTAGAGACTGCCTGTCCTCTCTCTGGACAGAGATAGAGCAGGGAAAGCATAATAAATGAGCAAAAGAGTCCAAAAGCCACCTTTGGAAAACAATATCCATACACAGCATTCATCAGGGGCAGCATTTGGATGTAGGCCTACCGTGCAACCTCATTCAGGAGAGGATTGCTCAGTGAGACCTCCAAACAGAAAAGTAGTATTTGTCATGGGGAAAATTGTGTTGGTTCTTCCTGTTTAACAAGTATGCCATGAGACGGTCCTTGTAGCTGGAGATGCATCTTTTGTTACAGAGTTTTCACAGACTAGGCTGTTTTGAAAGAGAAGTAGTGTTTTCTCCCAACACCCTTTAACTGGGGCAGCCAAGAATAGTGAACCTTAATTTTGAAAAATATTACCTGAGGGCACAGGAGAAGGCTCAAGTCAGGGGAAAGGAAAATAGTTAGATGGATTAAGTGAGGTGAGCTCATGGAATTTCTTCTTAAACAGAAATGACAGGCTGGCTTGGAAAAACAAAGTTTCCCTAAGCATACCTGACAGCAGAAGCTGACGGATCAAATAGGAGTAAATATGTAGTGAAAAGGGACAGAGACAAAAAGGCGAGTAAGGCCATCCTCTGGACTCAGCAAACGAATCAAGGGAAAACACATGAGCTAAGGAAAGAGTGATGTTCACATGCTCAACAGCCAAAAATGTCATCTCAGCTACTTGCAGAGGAGCTTGAGTACAGCGAGGGGAACAAGAGACACCAACTTTGGAGACCCATGACAAAAGCATGGGCTTTACCTTCCTGGCACCATGCTTCTTACTCCTCATGTTCCAGATGTGAGACCCATCCTGGTTGGATTATGAATGTATCACATTTTACAAAACAGTCAAGTCAGCCCCCTACTGCTGTTCAATGTTGAATATTTTTAGAATTATCTTTGTGCTGGCTGTCCACACACATGGAAACATTCACATCTCTTTTATGCACAGAAGCTTCGTGTTGTTTCTACATAGTATTCTTCCTAAAAACAGCCACTCTACTTGTATAACTTACTTTTTCATCACCGGGCTTCTGTTTTGCCAAGCTTAATAATCAAGAAAATGGATGTCAGGATTTAAACATGTTTATGAGACCTCCCAATGCAGAACAAAATCTTCATGGAAACAGGAATCCTACATGATTTTCTTTCAAAAAGGCACAACCAGGTCAACCACTCATCAAGTCATAACCAATTTGAACTATTCATTCAGAGTACAAATTGACTTTTCCAGGTTACCATGAATTTTTAGTTAGCATTAATACAGTATCGGTTTCTGTTTGAAATGAAAAATGTTAACTTTGACAGCTTACAGAAGATCAGCAAAGCAGAAACTTTAATACTTTTCAAATCGGAGCATTTAGAAAAGCCAATATATTATTAATGTCCTGGAAAAAAAAAATCTTTGGATTCCAATACTTTAAAACTTTGCTTGATATCCATATTTTCCTAATGAATGCTGTTTAAAAAGAAGATCCAAATAAGATTACTTAACATATCCTGAGCAACAAACTATCAGGGTAGCCTGTAAATGTTACAGATTGCTTCTCTCCTTATAAAGGCAGTTCAAGCACAGAAAGATTAAGCACACCTCCATCCCTTTTTACATCTAAAAAAAATAGCCGGATCATCATAAGGAGACTGTGAATAGCTCAAAGTCAGTTGAAGATGGACTCCTAGGCGAAGGCATCATGGAAGAAAGTTGTAAGACTGTTGACGAAAGTCTGCCATGGAAATCAAGAGGTATGAAAACAGTGTGCCATGCCATGTTGATTCCTGTGTGTGCTGGGTTTCTACAGTCTGTAAAAGCAGTTGCAGCATAGATGAGGCTCTGAAAGCTTGCACTAGGGAGGTAGAACGGTCATCTAATGCTACCTCTTTCAGCCTGCAGGGTTGTAAATGTTGTTATGCCACAGATCTTGGTTCAGGATTTCATGCTGAATGGCTTACACTGTCTTACATAGGAGATCTGCAGAAAAGCTAGAACTGAACCCAGAGATCAGATTTCACCTTTCCTTTCTTAAGCTCCAGACATTCTTGAAACAGGGAAAAATGGAACTATATTTAATTCTGAGCCTGGGTATGAATTTTACAGTTTGCAACTATGTCTTTGTTCAACTCATGACTTCAAAGATTTCCATTAATAAAAAGAATTAAAGAGGTGTCCTCAAAGTTTCTCTTCAACAGTCGTTAAATAGCAATTGTAAGTGTTCTCATTAGAGAAACAGGGATTTTGCAGATGAAATAGTTAGCTTCATTTTGATAAATAATTTTCTGCTAAATGACTATAGACATACATTTTAAACAAGAAAATGAACATTTTTTAGATCAAGCTACAACTCCAAGGTTAATCAGTCTTCTGTGAGACATCTTTCTTTTTGGGTAAACTGAACTTTTGTATTGAAAGTAAGGGGACCTGAGCTATAAAAGTTCTTTCATGTATATGGCACAATAGTTCAACTTCCTCTTAAAAAAAAACACATTAAAAAAAACCCCAAACCAGCAACCAAAATGAAACGCTAAGAAAAGAAGATTATTTCTCTCTCTCTTTTCCTTCATCATGATCTTTCTTACACCTTGCTGTAGGCTATGCTGTCATTTTCAGATTTTTGAACCCTTTGTGAAACAGAGGAAAGAAGTATAATCTTTATCACAGATGTTACCAAAGGCACCAGGAAGCCAGGTTTGTGCCTATCTATTCATGGGATGTATTTATATTCTGTCTACGCAGGTGTGTTTCAGAATTAACAATAATAACATTTTCTGAACTCTCAAACAAAAAGCTGCTCCCAAAATTCAGGGATGACTGTGCCATAAGGTTAAGTCACTCATCCTACCACAGGCAACAAAACAACCAAGAATTTAAGGGGGAGATTGAAGAGTTATGACTGATTCAGTACAAGAAGTTGTGTGCTAAAATATATGGATATATCAAAGTGCTGTGAGGAGGCTTTGCGCTATGTGCCTTGTCAAATAGAGTCTACATTGCTGTAAGTCAAATGTTAAAGTGTCAACAACCAGGTCGACTTCAGGGGAGATGAAGACAAGTCCTCCTATACCTTACCTTTCCAACATGAATGGGAGCTATGACATCAAATAATACCCCCAAACTGGTATGAATTATTGTAAATAGATAGAAAAAATATCACTGAAAATTGGTCAAATACTGATCGAATGCATAGGGTGTAACGAAAGAGAACACTGTCCTTTTGTAAGGTCAGTCAGTATTTCTTTTCACTCTTTTGGGCCTGTCCAGTTATTTATATACAGCAAATACACAGAAATAACTGTGCTTATTTTGTGTAAATAAATGTAATCCAGTCTTACCTGGCAAGTCCATATCGATGTGATAATGAATCCATCATCTCTGAAGACATTGAAGATTTCAATGATCCCCCGGGAATAACCAAACACAGAGACACTAGCATCTGATACTGCCAAGTTAAACGTGAGGTAGTCAGTGGGCTGCAGAAGATGTCTTTGTTTATACAGGACAAAAATCACAATGCTGTTTCCAAACCAAGATAGCCAACCTAGGAAAAAAAAAAACAAACAAAGTTAAATCCATGAAATCAAAAAATCAAATAAAGCAAGAAGCAATTGAGTGTGTAAATATGCAATGTCTCTTCTAAAATTACCCTTTTGTTCCATTAGAAACAAATTAGACAGATTATCCATTGGAAAACCCATGCATGAAGCCTTTTAAAGCAGCTAGGTACATTTCATAAGCAGGAACAAAGGAATAATTGGCAATAAAACAGAATGAGCATAAAGAGCTGCTGCATCTGTGGAAGAACCACCATTTAAGGGCCTGGAGAAGTTTTCCTAAGTGGATAGATGAAACTCATGAAGTGCAGCATCTGGGGAAAAAAAAGGAAGGCAGAAAGTAGAGTGGAGCAGAGACTACAAACAATCTACCAAAAGCTGCAGCTGATTTGGTACCATGCATACAATAACAGATACCCAAAGTTCATTCAAATAGCCAGAGAGCCACTTTACCAGTCTTCTCTTGAGAAGCACAGCTAAAAAAAATTAAGTTTCATCTCTTAGAACAGTCCAGGATCCCCTTGCAGCAAAGCCTGTTTTTTCAGGTGTATTTTTCCATAATAGACCTGATAATCTGTATGAAGACAACATCTAGAAGAAACCTTTTGGAAGGTTTTAAGTCTTTATTTATTTTTAAAGAAAGTTGTGTCCTCTCCTACTCTCCAGGAACAGACATCTGACTTGCACATTTCTAGTTACTTGAGGAAAACACAAGGGAGATGACTGCAAATCTAGTGAAACTCAGCCACTTCCTCATCTGGATAGACCTAGAGTTACCAAATGTGCATGGCCATTGCTCTATCCATCAGTGCAAGATCTTGGTAGTTTGTGTCCCACTTTTTGAACTGGCGTAGACATGTAGAAACAAATGGCTTTTAACAAAATGTTTACTTATAAGCATCAGTATTGAAAATGGGACCTATCTGGCAAAGGGGATGGCTCCAGGGCAGTAGCTGGAGTGGGCTTGAGAGGGAGATTGGGTGGCACCCAGCTCCCTGTTGACTGCTGTTTCCACCTCCCAAACCGGCTCTGCCACTGCTGACATAGGTGGCCTCAGTTCACCTCGACAATGTGGAGCAAAACACCATCTCTTTTGCATGCCTGCAGCCTAGGACAAGTTTAGGAACCCAGCAGCTGGTGGTTTTGTTCCACACAGTTGATGTGAGGGTACAACATTAACTAGCAGGTGAAAAGAATTGATCCATAGCTGTTTCTCCAGGCACAAGCAGTAGATATCCCAGAGTAAGGGTGCTGCATATTGACAAAGTAAGAGGTGAATATATGCACTGAAGAGGGGCATGACACAATGGCACAGCATCTCTGCATATTCAAAGGTGTTCATAAGCTGAAAGATAGGTTTAACGTTGTAGCAAGAGGACAGCTGCCTTTCTTCAGGAAGCATCAACAACCTCATATGTTAGGAACCCAGCACTTCACCACCAGTCTAGGAAGGGAAGGGAGGAAATTGCTTCTGAATCTCCAGGCCATCTAGAGCTGAAATGCCAAAGAGCAAGGCACATGTTCTCCAAACAGAGATGTTGATTACTTACCATCTGGTGAAATGCTCTGAGTAGTCTGAAGTAAGAGGAGATGTAGTTGAAGGGACAGTCCCTATATGGCACTATGAAACACTTTTTCTTCAGAGCAAATTCCTTTTTGTAGCTTTTCTCTGCACAGCTGCCAAGCTGCTCCCGCTCTGGGTTGCTTAACGGATGCACATGGTGTACTAAAGAGCTTTTGAACTGGGAAGAGCTGACATATCAGCATATGATATTAACCAGAAGTAGTCATTAGTGCAATGATACATTGAGATACATAAATATATTTTATATCTCATTATAAGGACAAAATTAATGATAATAAATACATCTTGTTCTGATCACTAGGTGACAATATTTCTTAATCGAGTCTCATTTCCAATGGCTGCATGCACTTTTAAGTCAGGAATTGTTTCTTACTTTTGTCTGAGTCTAGGTATTATAAATAGGTTCAACATGGCACTGGAGGAGGACTGCTTTGGATAGTCTGCAATGCAAAGATGGTAGTTGTGTTGTTTGTGTACGTCAGCTCTACCTTCTGTAAGGTGAGATAGTTTTCAAGGCAGTAGGCGTGGAAATATTTTCCCTGTCGATATGAAGACATAGTGCTAAAATGGCCGACAAAATAACACAGCGCCTCCTTTGCAAATAGCAAAATGTTGTCAACTCAGTGTAATGGATTGGAGGGCTACCCTTAAAGTGTCAGACGTGCACTTCCTGGGAATATACAGAGCAAATTCCCCCTAGCCTGGAGGGTAAGGGAGTTTTCAGTTACAGTATCTTAAGGAAGAAATTGAGCAAAATGTCAGGTAAACCAACAAACACAGTTTAGATGGATGTGACAGAAACACAGTATTTGTGATCATTTTTTGGAACTACAGTCACACACTGAGGGTGGGGATGATGGAAGTATCGAGGGAGATAAGGTTATAGAATGAGTATGACTTCTGCAGGTAGGCACAATCCTTTTAACCAAAGTAGGAGGAGAACCTGCACTGGCATACCCACTTCCTAAAACATCTGATTTGTCGGGGTACTAGGCCATATTAACACTAGGATAACAAAACTAGAACTCAATTCACAGTAAACCATGGAGTAACAAAAACAGTGGTCACATAAAAGTGATATCAACTAAAGCAGTGATTATGGGATACTGGAAGTCTGCACCATCAGATAGATACGTTGGTGTGGGGTTTCTGACTACACTGATTGACTGATTTTAAATAAAACCCAAACAAACAACCCAAACAAAAATGCAGAACTACCCCCCACCCCAAAAAAAAACAAAAACCCAAGCAACTGGAACGAAAAGAACACCTCAAACCAAACAACCTCCCTCGCACCCCAAAAAACCCTGACAGCACAACAGGGAAAAAAGTTGAAAATGCAATGTGGAAGAAGCACAGCAGTAGCTCTTGCACTCTGAGTGAGGGTAGGGATCTCCTCCATTGCTTTGCAAGCAGTATGTTCCTCAGGGTAAATCACAGGGAGATCAGAAGCCCAGAAAGTAATCTCTGAACTTCGAAGCTCTATAAGGCCTTAGTGTCACCAGGTGGCATAAAACAGAGGACAGAAAAGAAACAACAGAGGGAACTAGTTTCATTTCTTGCAGGCTGACAGCACTGTTTCACTCACTAGAGCATATAAAAAAAACTTCAGCCACCCCAATCCCAGAATCCAACCGCAGCATCCTAAGGTAATCCTGATTAGAAAGGACAGGTTCCAACTGAAATCAAAACTTAACTGAGAGCAGATAGGAAGAAACTGAGCACTTTTACCCAACATATGAGAGGAATCACTGTATTTCCTCAGAAGCTGTAGCACTGTCTGATACGGGCTGCTCATCAATGAGAGATGCTGGCCCTTCTTAAGTGGCAAAATACATGGATGCAGTTACCGCAGTTTGTTAACTCAGGGTAGGAGTGAGACCAGCTATTGTGCGACTGACAGTATCAGAGTGGAATAGATGAGATATGTGTTGATAAATGGTAAATATTGAACAGCTAAGGAGTCACCTTTACTTCTCAGATACCTACAGAAAAGTACTTGGTACTGCATTTACAAACATTGGGATGTGGGAGGAACAGGATGGATAGCAATATCAAAAATTTTGTATTGCCCTTATATTAATTCAGTAGTAATCTTTCTCCTAGAATAATATCCCCTAACAGAACATTTTAATCCACAGATGTCAAAATTACTCCACAAAGGAGACTGGTGCTGTTATCCATGATTTCTGGGCACAGGAAGGCTGCCAAGCAAAATGGTGGAAGTCAGGATCTGAAACCCTATCAACAAAGTCCCGTATCAGTGTGCTGTTCACCAGCACATGCAGAAAAATGCCCCGAAAAAGTAGCCAGAAAGAGTGACTAAGGATATTGAATATATCTCCGCTGAGGGTGACCAAGAACAGTGAGATTGGGAATAGCTAAGAGGGAACACAACAATTTTGCAAAGATTTCTGCCAAATCACTCAAGTCTGAGCATCCAGACATAACCTATTTTTCTCTCACATGCCTAAGAGGTCTTTGAACAAGTAATAAACACCTGAGGCTGCATGCCATTTCATTGTTAACATTCAATTCATGTTTTTGCAGAATTGAATTTGGTGCAAAGGGAACTGATGCCTCTGAGCTGGTCATTTCCAATAGATGACTGCATCTATGCCCAGGTATGCTAGGTTATTAGGCTTTGCACTTAAACTCGGTCTTTTTAGACATTGTTGCATGACCTTCGCTTGTAAAAATCTGCCAAGAATGAATTAGGAAAATGGGTGTTACAGTTCACTCATCTGCAGTTTAAAATACACAGGGGGCCTTAATTGGGAGAATTCGAGAAATGAGAGCAAAAGGTGACGGCTCGGTGTCAGAAGACAAGGTACAATTTTTCCTCAGTAAATGACCTTATCTCCAGGACAGAAATTGAATTGAGCATCTAGATACAGAGTTGACATGAATTAAGTCAATTACTGATTCAACTACTTAGGCACAAGCGAAAATGCCTATCTAAAGAGGTTTGCTGTAAAAAACAAATTTAGACTAGAAAACTTCATTTAAAACAGTGATAAGATCTAGAGAGTTTGCAAAGCTGTCATTAACTATTGCAACTGTGAAGTGACCTTGCTCTGTTTTTAATTTTCACTGCTAATTATGCATACACAGTATCCTATCTAGGTCATATTGCCAATTTTGGCAGGAAGAAGAGTCATCGTGTTTTAGATTTGACAAAGTGTGGAGAGATTATTTGTTCGATAAATGTGATCATTCTGTGGATGAATGTTTTGTGAATAGCTTCTTTCCTTTCCCATCTTCTTGGAGTTATCTGTCAAACAGTGTCCCAAAATAACACTCATTCTATCACTTGTCAAATAACACTTTACTATTACCATTTGGAAATGTGTGTCATTTAAAGGCATGTTTGGGTATTGTGGTTTGTTCCAGTTTTCTGATGGAATTGGTAATGCTCCCAGCACGCCTTTCTGATATAAGCACTCACAAAAAGTCAGACTTTGTTCTCTAACAAATATTCTCTCCTACTGACTTAAAATTTCCTTTTATGCCAAGCATTCACTCTAATAGTCCCAGTTAACTTGGAAACTCAGGAAAACAAGCACTGAATAAATTGTGTATAAATGAGGAAAAGAACAATTTGCTTAAGAATTCTAGTTAATAGTTAAGAAGAAAAAGATGCTTTATTCCCCCGCCCCTCCCCCCAGTCTCAGTTTGACTTAGTTAACAGCTGTGGAAAGTACTTTAAAATTGCATGTAATAATTTAAATTATACAAGGATTTCCACAGTACTATACTACTTAGGGCATAGGCGAAAAGGGGTCAGATGCAATGCTAGCAATGGGACAAGCTCCCACCTGTCTGTCAAAGACTGTTCTGAGGTCATGGGAGGAAAGGATGGAAACAGGGTACTGCCTTCAGAAAGGGAATGCTGATGCTGCTGACCTGACAAAAAGTGACACAGTAACTGCTGTCACCTGCACATAGTCCCTCTAAGCACACTATGATGACTCACCACTATGGGGCTGGCATTGCATTTTCCCCTCGCTTTCTGCTGTCCCCTGACCAAAGTATTAGCAAGGAGAATGATGGAACAGCGACTCGGACGCCAAGAAGCAATGTGTGATCTCAAAATCCATCAGCATTTGCAAAATGCAATCATGCACTTCAATGCTGGTTTGCTTGTGATGCTAGTGTGCGATACCTACTCCAGCATGGGCTCTGAGCTCAGGTTTCCATGCAGTATGCTGAGGACTTCCCCTCTTTAGATCTGACACGGCCTAGCTGGTGTGTGATATATGACATCTGTTGACAGAAGAGCAAGAAGGTGTCTGTGCATCAGAGTATTGTTTTTCTGCCTTATCATTGCTCCCCAGACAGACTGAGTTATTAGTGTACATAAAACTTGTGGTTGTAAATTTTTATGGTTGGAGTTTGCAAAAGTGTGGCAGCAGACCTTTGAGGAGAAAAAGGTGTGAGGATTTTTCTGATTTATGTTTTACTGAGAAATTTTTTTCAAAAATTCTTATTGCAAAAAGGTATGCCTACCTCCATCACATTTTAAACAGATCTACATTACACGTAACTTGGAGTAGTGCTATTACTGGTTATATATAGTGCACAAGAAATGAGTGTTAAATCTGGAGGTAAGTTTCAAGAATATCAGCTATGACATGTCAAACACTTGTAAGCTTGGCAGAAGAATCTGCAGCACTCAAAACCCAATAGAATTACAGTCTAAAAATTCACACAATCTAGGTCCTTCAAAAAGTATTTGCTAGAAGACATGGGACCTCCATTAGGAAGCAGCAGAAGAAAACACCTCTGGTGGTGGACTGATGGAAGAATTTTGAACAACCAGTGTGATGTAGAGGCAACACTAGGAGGAATCAGTAGAGCTAGGGAATTTTAAGTATTAATGTGATTGCTGATGACAAGACCTTGCTTGGATGCTGTACTCAGTCTACGCTATAAGTTAAAAAAAAAAAGTCCAGGTTGACAGCGTAATGAGCTGCTATAATGATGTGCTGGAATTACAGGGAAGGGATATTATGACAGGACATAAATAAATCATAATTTAAAAAAAACAGAAAATCAACCAACAAAAAACCCACCCATGCTCACTTGCTTAGTATAGCAATACTAAGATTGGCCACAAGTTATGTTTGTTCCTTCACTAACATAGACTGGCCACAGGAAGTTATTTGCAGGCAAAAAGAATATTTCAATTGAAAGGAGTGAGAAAAAGAGTATAAAGTTGGTGTGGTCCCTTTAGATAAGAGTTTAGGGGAAGTCTCCTACCCAACATAGACACAAAGTCAGGAACAGGCTGTCAAATGGATCAGTGGTAGCAGCACCAAAAAATCCCTAGCCAGTTACATGAGGGAGCATGATAGTTCCGTAAATGAGATTATATATTGTCACAGCAGGGGACTGGCCTTGCTGACCTAAGATGTTCTTTCTAGTCTTAAGTGCAACTGATTAATTCATTAGTTGATGGTGCAGCCATTTCCCAGCCGTTCGTAAAGGGATACGCAGATGTGAACAGATTGGGGATTAATTGGAACAACTCTAATTTATCTTACAGCAACACTTCTAATTAAGTCTCCTAAGACACAAGCCATGCATATTTTTACTAGAATCTGTTTTTATTCTAAACACAACTTTTTCCTCCCTAGTTTCTATAAGTAAAAAAAGAAAATCTCATGTAAACATATTCAATTATTTAGCATTTTACATTGTAACTTCCATAGACCTTTCTTGAGCATAAGCTAGATAGATAAGCTTAGAAAAAGAAAAAAAGTCTATTTAGATCAATCATTTAAAAATGGAAAGGTTTTTGTACATGCTGTTTAGAAGAACGGATTTAATAAAAGTTACATTTTCTAGTATTTTCCTGTGAGGATTTATGGTTGGAAATTTTGATTACCTAACAAACATACATTCTTCGAAATTTCAGTAAATTTCCTTGTATCCTTCAATAAGTCTGCCCCAAACAGACAATTTTTAAACAAACAAAACAAAATTGTGCTGGGATCAAAGTGAGTTCACATAGGGTGCTATTTTTCAAATCCTTGTTATACACTTAGAATAGCTGTCTTGCAGCACAAACAAAATAAACACACAATATTGGGACTGCTAACCCAGGATAATGTTCTAATACTTAAATCTTTCATAGATCTTATTTGAAGAAGTTTATTTCTATGTGCATCAACCATTTAAAGCAAGAGAAGTAAAACTAGCTTAAAAAAAGTTTAAAACTACAGAATTATATTTTCTGTCTCTGCAGGAGGTAATTGTAGGATGCCAACTGACCATCAGCAGTCAAAACTCTGGAAATCTCAGGACACGAATTCAGCGCTACCAAGACATGACAAGACAGAAGTATCAAGTACTTCTGATAAGGTACTTTTTAAAAATTAAGCTTAGTGAACATTAGTTAAAAGTTTAGAGGCTTGACTATTTTTTTTGCCTCAAGATTTCTGTGTTGTTTATTAATCTCTTTTTAACAATGGAAAACTCTACCCCTTTGATCTTGTGATAGCTGAAGAAAAAAAGTTGCATTTGCATTTTCTAACATCCATTTCCATTAGAGATAAAATGTAAATGAATCACTTGGAACATGCCAAACTGTACTTTCACATCAAAGCTGTGTACGTACCTAAAGCCAATAGGTAGAAACCTATGATAGTCTCTCCTTGCTCTGTTACAGCTGCCTCTCTGCTCAGAAAACTGATATTGTTGTTCCTCCAGGGTGCCTGTGAAGAAAACTGGACAGACATTTTCAGTGGAGCTTATGATGCAGAAATTGTTCTTTCCTCAGAATGTCTTGGAGAAATAAAATGGTTCCAGCCTTTTCCTCAGTTTCTGCTGCCTGTATTCAAGGAAGCTCTTCAATGACACTAATGATCTAAAGAAGGAAATCTCAGGGGACAGGAGCTTTGCATCCTGGTCTTCACTAATCCTATCTACTAATACAGCCTGTGAATCTGTGGCTGGCCCAAAGCAACAGATTTCCTCATATCCTTCTTATTGCTACATGGAGAAATCTTTAATGAAGAGTGTTTATCTGACAAAAGGACAACTTCCTTTAAAATAGGGTGATACCACATAATGCACAGGCTCACAGGCACACTCACAAACATAGTGCATATTGATGTGTTGCTAAAATAGCAGTGTTTTTGTCTTTTTTATCTCCACTAAAGACCAGTACATTTCTAGTTCAAATGAAATTGAGGAAAAATATGACACAGATTAAAAAAAAAAAAGGCACAGTAAAGAGCAATGTCAGCACCTGAGAATGTGACTTCAACATAGCAGTAGAAAACAGCTCTGAAGTTACTTTACCAGCAGGAAACTTAAAAAAGAAGGGAAGATGATTTTCAACACAGATTGAAAAAATGTTTTAAGTTCTTTGAATCATATTTTTAGACTGCTAACCACCCTCCAATCTAGTATGCCCCAAGTATAGTTGGATTTTCCACACTATTGAAAAATGAGAGCTCATCTTGTTGAAAAGACAGTTTACATGTGATATAAGTGAGTATTTTAGTCTTTACTGAGGTATGGATGATTCTATTTCAGATATGGCCTCTCTTACCAATCAGGCTGTAGCCATTATTTCAAAAAAATTGAGTATGGATCATCTGGAGCAGCAGAATTTTCTTGGTGAGAAACACACTCTTACTGAACTGAAACCTCGGTGCTACTCTCAGAGCCCCAACAGGCTTATCCCTTCCCATGCTGGGCAGCAAATAAGCCTCAGTGGTGGCACCCAGCTGAAGGAAGCAAAGAACCCCACTGGGAACCTCCACTGCCCATGGGCTGGTTTTGTCTCTCCTAGGGCAGTTTAATTCCTACTGTCAAGCTTTCTTTGCATTTGTTGTAACAGCCTCACTGTGACGGAGGGAAATAAAAGCAATGTGGCAAACATGAAAGGGAAGCGGAATCCTTTACAGTGAGGATAAGGGAGAAATAGCCACATTGTGATAAAAGACAGAAGCCTCTCACCTTCCTGCTAATGGTGGGGATGGTGAACCCACACGCTTCACTGAAGTCCCTTGCAAGAGTGCTAGGCTTGAATTGTCCCCAGCCACTTTGCTCTTGTACAAGTCTCTTAAAAACTTAAACAGCCAAGTGGCCTGATTTTCCTAACCACTTGTCACAGGCCGCCTCCTGATGACTTTTGGTAGAGATTTCTCCCTAAGTCTGTGTATAAACAGCTGGAGTTTAACCCTGACAAGCCTCCTAAAACACAGTGTTTAGAAGAATGTGACAGAGTGATCTGGGACTTACCAGCTCGATGATTAAAAACGGCCCTGCCCGTGCTCTCAAGGCCACAATCCTTCATTGATGTGCTCCTGTAACAGCCCCAGGTTGCCTCCAATGTTCTCACCACCACCCTATCTTCAGGCATTGGCTTGACCATTTGCATCCCTCACAATGCTGTCTGGTATGCCCAGCACATGTGGTCTTTTCTCTGCTGTGGTGCTGTTCTCTAAGGTTGCCATTCAAGTGTCCTGTGGTTCCCAGGACACATCCCAGCAAAGCCCTGGATATGTGTCATCTTTTACAAGGAATGTGTGCACAATCAGTACTGAGTTACAGCAGCCACTTGTAGCTAGTTATCTGTCTGTCTGTAAGTGGACAGCTGTTCAGATGGAAGGTTGGGATAAAGTTGTGCCTGAAGGCCGTGCTCAGGAACATTCACAAATGCTCCAGAAGGCCTACAACAAAGCCCAGTGATATCACCTACTCTTCAGGACAAGGAATGTGTCAAAGATGGCCTCAGTTGAGAGGCCATCACAAAGCCTCTGTCCAGGGATACACGTGTCTTCATTGGAGTGTATTTCATCACCTATGAATAGAAAGGTGTGGAAAAGGACGACGCTTTACACTGGGCAAAAAAGTCTAGCTGGTCCACGCTCTACTCCATTGTTGAAAATGAATCAGGCAGCCAGCAGACCACTTGTGGGACAACAAGTCCAAGGTTTCTGAGGAAGATCCCTCAGCCTTGTGAGGGAACAGCTACTCGATTAGTTTCCTCTTGTGATGAGGCACATCTCATTCTGTGCAGGTCAGTTCTGCTGAGCAGCCAGGACCTGGTGTTCTGGAACCAGGTGTTGGTCCCCACCTTGCAGGAAGCCACACTCACGACAAGTATAGGGAGTGCTGATCTCTTACACCACAGGCAGTGCTGAGGTGGCAGAGCATGCGTGCTAACCACTTCCCTTTATGCACAAGCAGTTTTTCCATGGCATTTGGCACAGGCCTGGACTTCGAAGTCTGAGGTTGGCATCTGTTGTCAGAGAAAAGCCAGTGCACTTGACTTTGATTAAATAGGGACAGAGACAACCAGTGAAGAGTATTTTTCGTGTAAGCCATTCAAAGAAACTGTATGATTTACTTGTGTGTGACCTCTTTAGGCATAAGCACTTTAAATGGTAATAAAGCAATAATGATTATTATTTCGTTTTTGCTACAACAAAAAGCAAATTATATTATTTACGTTGACATCCTCAACTTCAATCATGACTTTTCCCAGGTTTCATATAAACATTGCAGCTTCACTGCAACACTTCAATTCAACTTTCCATTTCAATGAGAAAGTCTTCTGCTAAGCCTTGCACCTTGCAATAATGAGATGAAGATTAAAAAATAAAAGCATTTTGATATGAAGGAAAAACAAGAAAAATCAGAGTGAATTGTTCTCCATGGTCAAGCATCTCTTTGGATGATTTTGTTTTTTTTGCTCTGGTCTTCACATGCTACACTGAATGACTACTGTCTTGGCCTGCTTGGAGTCCTCTCCTTATTTGCTCCAGTGGCACCCTTGAGTAAAGGACAGAGGCATTGCAAACTCCTGCAGTTTGTTTCACTCGGTCAAACAAGAGGAAGGACTCCCTCTGCAGATTACAGTCACCTCGTTTCGTGTTTCTCAGTGTTTCAGTAATGAACAATTTACTGGCCTCACAGAGATTATCCCTTAGTGTCTTTGCTACTTTTGCAAAGTGCTTGGAAAAGATTAGGGCAGTATATGCTGCAGAGAGTTCTATAAAAAGAAGAAACAGAAATGCTATGGTGATACAGAGAAATTACTCTATTCAATATAGCTATGACTGTGGGAAGGCACGTGAAAAACCCTGATTTGGACATGAAAGTGCCCCTTTCCTAAGTATGTAGGTGCTACAGTCTGGCTCCTCAGAAGGAACACAAATAGTGCAAACGTGCCTTGGGAGACTGCTGCCATGGATCTTGCTATATGCTCCCCCTGCTCACCCAAACCTCCCACATGTGTGGTTCTCCCGATTGTGCCCTGCCTGCCAGGTCTAGCAGAGCTGGGAGACCCCTCTCCTGTCAGCTGTGGGAAGGGGGGCTGAGGTGGTACTGGACACCTGGCTGTAAGGTCTTTTAGCAGATGTCCTTACCCACCCCATGCCAGGTCAGGTGGCGAGCAGGCAGGCACCCACTGTGAGGCCAACACATAGGTCTGGGAGCGGGAGGAGCAAGCCTTGTCTGTGCACAGCAATACCCCTCTGAGCTGGACCTGTCAGTCCTCCCATGAACTGCTCTTCACAGACCTTTGAGGAAGGGATTGCACAACTGGCACAAGTAGAGTGAGGTCAACTCTGCACAGCTCCCTGCCAACTAAAATCTAAGAACCTCGTTGATGAAGATTTTGGATTTTAAGACCATCATTAAGTTGAATTTTCCAGTCTAACAGAAGCCACGCTTGTGGCTGTGCTCGAAGATTTAGTGCGGCTGTTACTTGAGAGTTAATGAAGGAAGAAAACCTCTGAAACCACCAATGTCTAAGGATATGTGACTAAAGTAAGTGATGAATGATGAAGTTACTGGGTTATGGCATGACAGGTTAATAAAGCCCATTTTATGGACACTCCAAACCAACCAATGGTGTCTGAGGTGGCAGGCAAAGCCAATTTAGAGCAGATATAAGCCAGCAGGTAACCCCTACCTAGGCTGCTAAAAATGTGCAACAGCCCTTTAATCCCTACTCACCTCTCTAAATGCTTTCAAAGTGACATATATACCAGCACAATAAGGCAATTATCACAGCAGCATTAACTGGCCTGAGATACTCGGACCAGATGCACTAGAGTTCAGTTTACTGTTTCCACTACATTGTAACAGAAAACTGCCAAGGATTAAATTTGTGTATGATAGAAAACATATGATGTATGTTTCTGACAGGGACCTGTTTTCCTTGAGGAGCACCGAGAAATTGACAGTTGCCAAAGGAATGATTTTGTCAGAAAGCTAGCGTAAATTCTCGCTGCACTATTTTTGCATGATACTTACTTGTTACACATGGATTAAAGAAAGGAGCAAAAGAGGGAGGAAGAAAAAGAACAAATGTGCAGAAGGGACGGGTTAAAGGAAACCATAAGCAAATAGAAATTGGCTCTGAGGAATAAAAATACGGTCGTCTCTGGAAGGTATATAATTGTCTGAAATTTTGCAGAAGTATGAATTGGGGATTTCAAGGCAAATCCAATGGTATATTAGTAGAAATATCTGTATATAGATTTTAAAAAATAAATTATTTTAATTTCTACTTCAAATTTTTCATCAGACTGTTCACTATAAAATAAAAAAACCTGTCAATATCCAACAACACATCGCTTAGTCTCACAAAGAATGATCATGAAGTGATCAGTTATGTCTATGGATTTCATTGAGGTAGTCAGAAAATGCATTTCATGTCAGTAACAGATGATTTTCACAAAATCAGATCATGTATTTGTTCACTGCTTCCAAGAAAATACACTTGTTGAAATGGTTTGCACAGGGTGTTTTCTAATGCCTAGTGAATTAAAAGGAAAACCACCTATAAACAGATCCAGTCAGTAAAGCTTAAAATATGTCAATGGATGAATGAGAAAGACCGTGCTAGCTGCATGCCACTTGGAATAGCTTACCTGTGAGAAAACAGACCTTATTCTGCTCTTTTGTTGCTGAGGTTCATTCAACTGGTGCCAACATAGCAATCTCCAATTTCATAGCAGAAAACCATGTCTGAAATATTGAAACTGGGGAGTGAACATAATATGAAACATGCTCAACCATTTATGTTTCAATGCATGCCTGTTTAGACTGTTCCCTTGCTGTGACATTTTAGCATGAAAACAAATGCACTCAATGCATTCTCTAGTTGAATGTCCAAATGACATTCCAGCTCCTGTGTTAGGTTACTTGCCAAATTCAGTTAAGAAAATTATTACATCGTATAATTAAAGTATTGTAAATTCCCTGCTTCTGCCATGATTTTAATGGAGTTTAGCCTACTCTACTTCATACTTTACTCATATTCTCATCAATCTTAGAATCTAATGTTTCTCTGAGGAATTGTGTTCTGTAGCTTGTGACAGATCTAGAAAATTACCTGTCAGAAAAAATGCATGGTTAGCACTTATTACTGCGATATACAGTTTGAAAATAACAATTTCTCAGGGAACACTATTTAGATTGATGCTAATATGAAAATAGATCATCTTGCAGCTTCAAATAGATGTTCCTTTCACAGTGAAAGATAATTCAGGAGAAGGGAAAACTGTCTTGTGCAGATCAAGTGGCTGAGGCTTTGTATTATTCAAACTCCCTGCTCTGAGCTGAACTAACACTGAGTAGGTTAGGTGATGCTGAAGAAAACTCAAACCTTCTGGACAGCTGAATCAGTTCATGAGAGCTTGCAGTGAAGAGTGAGAAATTCTACTTTTGAGGTGATAGAAAGAGTTTCCTAAGAGAAAGGATCAGGAACTCTTGAGAACTACTGAGAAAGAGCTGAAATTTGGCAGGAAGGCCACCTCTCTATGACATGGGAGAATTCAAGATCTGAGCATTTGTATTTCCAACCTGCCTTTGTGACTTGCACTGATTTTTTTCTTTTTGTATTAAAAAATGTTATTGTAGTTCCTGCTCTAGCAAAACTTGGCTTTTTGTGTTTAAAAGCTTTCCAGTCATCCTTGGCAAGCTTATTGTAGTAGCAGGTTTAGACAAAGGCTGACCTAGTGTTGTGATACTGGGGCACTTTTACTGTCTGTGTTGAAGCAGCACTTTTGTGGTCTAGCTGAGGGGGGGAGACCAGGAAGAGTATAATTTTCCCTCAACTATGGGTTTATATCATATAAGATGCCTGCTTTCCCTGCCACCCACCCGCAACCTGACCTGTATTTCCCTTAACCCTGCTCAAGTGATAATCACCAGTGGCGATCGCAATGGATGTGTCTGGTCACGATGGCTGCATCTGGCTGAAAGTGGATTCTGGGAAGACAGATAACAACACAATAGGCAAGGGCTAATTTGAACAATATGCCCACATAACCACAGTGCTGGTCGATAGCTGATTTGAGCCAAATTTGAAAGAAATTCACATCTGTAGCCACTATATAGATATGACTATAAATAAATTATCTTACTCCATAAATAGTGGACAGTCCAGGGCCCATTGAGTTCTCCTGCATGGCAGTGGGCAGCAGCAGGGACACCTTTCAAAGTTATTCCTCGAGGCTGAAAGAATCCTTACCCTGTTAGATACTTAGTAAGTGAATTGAACTCTTAGCTAAGTTATATAAAGGATTGATTGTACACGTACAATCCTTTAGACATAAACCATTGACCAAATCTGGGACTAAGTCTGGATCTAGCCACACCTAAACACCCTTCTTGAGAAGTTCAGAATGCAAGGGGATCCTTTCTAAACCTTATGACTCAATGGCAGGGTGTCACTGACAGTTTTGTCTGACGCTGTATGGTCTTGCAGTAAATAGTTAAGTGCATCTTGCCATTGAATCTTGTTAAACCACTGTTGCAGTTATATCAAACTTTGTCAAACCACTGTTTTATATCAATAAACATACTGCTGCTTCTCTCTTAGGAGTGAAGTAAATGACTCCATCTGTGACACAATCTCATGCAGAATTTAAAGACATTGCAATTATTGTGAACCCTGAAAACTGAAGAAGATGATACCACTTACCAACAGGATCAAAACCCAAGCTACTCTTCAGTGTCAGATATACTCAATACAGAGCATGCTTGCTGGTTGCTAATAGTAAATGACATTTTATGTGAACAAGGTGTTGTTGTTTGTTGTTTTTTTTTTCTTTTTTGAGGACATGAAATTTATTCCTTAGATGTTGGTTCAAAAAGGCAAAACATAGTATTTTTTCTTTCTACTTACCAAACTCTGGAGTATGCTGTAAGAGGCAGGTGCACCAAATGAACTGTCACTTTGACTTATGTGAAGAAATCACTCTCTGCAGAATAGGCAGAACAAAATCCCCAGCGTTTCACGTATCAGCAGGACTTTAATGTCAGAAAAATCTTAAAGTTCCATTCTAGGAACTAAGCAAGCCATCGCAAACTTGGTAAATCAGAGAATTATATGGGAAAAAGAAAGGAAACCATAAAGCATCTCAGAATATATTTCATTTATGACAAAAGAAAAGAAATAAAGAATACTAACATGGTAAAAAGTCTTAATAATAGTTCAATAAAACACACACTTTCTAGCATCTACCCTACACTCTCCACCCCTGGTGTTACATTTACTCTCCTACTCTTTCTCTTGAAGTCTTCAGGTTCTTGGCTTCAGTCAGGGGAGGAAATGGTTATAGGAAGTTGTTAGTTTTCCTAGTTTTTTTTTCTGGAAGGGGTATGATAGTGGTGTTAAGACATTTCTTCTTCTTTGCCGGGAGAAGCACAATATTGCTGCTGACTGAGAAGCTGTATGCTGAAGCTGACTATTTCTTCCTTCTCTTTATAAGGTTCAGTTGGGTCTATTTTTGTACATTTTCTTTCACACTTTACAGTTCACTCTTTTATTTGGTCTGCAACTCCACATTATGTCTGAATGTCCTATATAAAAATGTATACTTCTCATCTATTTTCTCTGCTACCTACAAACAGTTTTTGCCCTGCTCCTAGGTTTACATTTAACTGTTTGCTGCTGAGTTGCTCATCGCCCTGAACGAACGTCCTGTGCCCTCTGCTTTTATCTCCCCTTGTCTGCACTAGACTTCCCTACACTCTGGGTTGCCTGGGGCAAGTCCTTCACTGCCAGACCAGGCCTATATTCTCTTACATTGCAACATCATAAATACTTCATTCTACACAGAATAAATACTTGCGACTCCTGGCTGTAAAAAAATCATAGTTATTTCCCATTATTATAAAAACACTCAAGGAAAATAAATCAAGAAATAGTCACCTGATAATTAACCAAAAATTGCTGCCACAACTAAGCCAGCTAAAGCAAAGTTCCAGGCAGGCCATGGCAATTTGAGGCAAAGCAAACCTGACATGCCTTAATACTGCAACGTTAGCACATAACCTGTGGCATGTAACCAGCAGCAGCAGTAACTCTATTTGTGGGGCTACAGGTTACAGAGATCAGGCAGTAGCTGGATAGAGCTGCATTGGCTTCAGTGAAGTTTTGTACATTTAAATAAAAATGACAGAACAAAGCAAACCTCCTGCTTAACTACTTCTATTCTTGCCCTGTGTCAAATTACTCACAGATTGATGCTGGCCATTTTGAAAAAAGTGTGGGTTTCCTTTATGATGATGCCTTTGCTTTATGTGCTCAGCTCCAACACTAAAACTAGCAAAACAACACAGACGTTTATCTTAACTGTTTCATATGAGATTATGTGTAGGCATCATAAACGAGAGTAAAACAGTAGGCACTGTGCTTTCATTCCATTGCCTTTACCATCACAGCTGAGAACAGAGCCTGAAAGGATTCTCTCTTCATTCCTTTTAGAATTTAATTGCAATTAGAATTTAATCCTGGATTAAGCGAATATAATGCAGGAGGAGGAAATCACTGAAAACATAAATAATCTTTACCTGGTATTACGCTTCCATCAGATGAATCCACTTAATTGTTTCCAGGTGCTGGTTGCTGTTATCAACTGTATACCATAGACTTCTATGAAATCTTTAATAGTAGCATTCCAGCTGGTGTGGGAGCAGGTAATAGAAGTGTCTTATAACAATGACTGGAAACTGCTATAGTAGAGGAGTCCTAGACGTGCGTGTTCCTTTTGCTCTTACCCTTCCTACAATATCAGAAAGAATGAATCCTCTCAGGAGGCTGAATAGGAAAAAAGCTACTGCTTCTTATACCTAGTTCATGTGCCTGTACATTCCATGGACTAATAGGACTAAAGGACATTTCCAGAGTATCAAGAATGTCACTCCTTCAAATGAGATTAGAGCTTGGAAAACAACTAACATACTACCAGATCACTTGTAAACAGTTACAAGTGGTCAGAGAATTACTCACAAGCTATATAACAATAGATAGTCAAGTCAGAAGTATAAAGCTTTTATTGAGAACCAGGAACTTTTCCTGACTTCCTATGCATTGTTCCTTGCCATCAAATATTACCCTTTTATTTTTCTCCTAGACTAGGTTATGATTAATACATTAAAATATCAGCACTCACAAGCCTTCATGTCTAAGCTCCCAAGAAAGGGGAAAATTGAAATCTCATTCCCACTACATGACTTAGTTTACTTCAGGATAGTACTTTTCCATACATCAAAAATAAATTAAAAGATACCCAAACATTGTACTTTTACTAACACAATGGTATAGGTCTCTTGTTGAACAGGATATAGGAATATAAGATTAATGTCAACATTCTGGAAAGCTAGTGGGACCTCGGTTTTTGGACAAACCACTTCAGTTTCCCTTCCAAACTTGGGGAAGAATGCAGGAATGCAATTTCTGGAAAAGCAAACTAAGATTTGGATTACTACTAGGTACCTACTGGCTCTTTTGTATGACTGCCAAAGGAATTCTGTATAAATCCCAGGCATCTGGGTTATGTGGTAACGAACATGAGTTTTACCACAGACATTATTTCCTCACATGAATGGTTCTAACAGAAGCATCATTATGTCACAGAATACAAGTGTTTTGTGCAGCGACTCCATTCTGGTTGAGAATGTAAGTTGGCATTTTATAGCAGATAGCTTTCTGCCGATATATCGTATATACAATATTTTATAACCAAATTTAAGTATACTCGCTCTGTTAGAGAGGAAAGTTTTACATCCATGTAAGCAGTGGCATTTTATAGGAGGAACTTGACCCCATTAAACTTTTATTTACTAAAGACAAGACTTATGCTCATTTACAACAAGGCAGGTGAAAGAAAGTGAAAAATGTCACCATCTCTGTATGTTTTGCAATGCCAGAAAGCTCTGTCAAATGTTAGGGTTTAGGCTTCCCTATCTATGCCTAAGAATATTTTGCAAGCACTATAGATACATTCTAAGTTACCCTGTAGATAAAACACAGTCAGGTGATGATTTCAAAACAGTGCACCTCAGAGTCAGAGAAGGAGAGGCAGCACTGATGCCCCACGGACAGAAAGCCTAACACCTGAGCCCACCACCACCACCAGCCTTGCTTCACCCCCGGCACCTCCAATGAAGAGTTCATGTCACTTTAACTTACGATGCAGTTGCTCCAGATAGATAAAGTGTGCATGCAGCCATACACATGTGCCAAAAATAAGGGTGATGTTGGGATTACGAAGGCAAAGGGACAGACATCTGTGTCTGTTGTAGCGCTTTAGCTCATTTCTTTCCCCATCACCACTTGTCGCTCCACTCCCTCTTCCCGAGCCTTTTGTGTGTAGGGCAAGGCTAATTCTCCTCAGTCTCTTCTGTAAAGATTTCATGGAGCTATAATGCTCATTTAATGTCTTTCCCATCCAAAACTCAGGACTTGTACAAAACCAGAAAGTAGATTCTTTTGCACAGATGGGCTGTGCCTTTTCTATCCCCCTTAGGGCTTTCCATACCTGGTTTTATTTTCTAATGCCAAGGACCTCCACACCAGTCACCAGGGAATATGCTTTCCCTTCCTTGAGATGTGGATGTGTCTCAACCTGCCTGCATCACCCACAGCTTACGCTGGAAGGACTCTGTCTCCTATACATGGGGAAAAGAGCTCTGCAAGTAAAAAGGAGAAGTGATTAATCTCTCAGTACTATTTCTGGCACAGCCTCAAATTTTCAACCTCTGTGACATAAAAATGTGTCATCCCCGTATTATACTGTCTCAGGATATTTTCTTTCAAATACTGAAAATGACTTCTCAGATTCCAAAGGGACATGATGCCAAAGAGCTGGGCAAAGACACTGAGGACACTTTCCATCATCTCTGCAGGGAAAAGAGTGGACAAAATGAAGCATATTTTTGTTAGACTGCTCTGGAATGGCAATTAATACTGCTGCAGAAGCAGCCAGGCAAGTCTACCTGCCAGAGTGCTAGTAACAGCTTTGAGAGTGTCTCATGTCTTATTTGGTACTAGGTTCTGCATACCAAGTGATCCATGCTTATTATTTTAAGCAAGACATTTGAAAAAAAAAGCACCCTTTTTTTGCTCATTGTGAGGCTGAGATTCTTCTTATTATTAGTTTTCTACTTTGCTACCTCTGTCACTGTGGAGCTGAGCACCCCATTCACAAGCTGCCTGGAGCCTGTGTCTGCTGTCCTGAAGTCCAGGGCTTTTTCTTTGCCACTTGCCTTCCTCACACCTGCTTTCACATCAGCCACGATGCTGACAGGCTCACCCCTGCTTTTATACTCTACTGGGACAGTTTATGGTCTCTGGCGCTCCCTAGACGTCAGGTAGTCCCAGGAGACACATTCCCACTATTTTGTCCTTCCCAGCTGTGGTTGCCTCACCTCAGGAGTGCCACTGTGCATGTGCTGCACACTCCTGACTCCTACACTCTGCCCCACCAATATGTGGCCCCCACTTACATGTGTCCCGCCTTTCTGACCCCCACATGGCAGGACTGCACCTGAGGCACCTGTCAAGTATTCCATATTAAAGAGAACAAAAAAAAAAAAGATGAAAGAGGGAGACATGAACACACAGCCTGACCAAAAGAGAGAAGACATTGAGTTAACCTGTGACTTGCAGGGCAGATATCCAAGCTGGATGTACTGTCTGCCAGGGCAGACACTGGCTACAAAATCTGTTTTACTCCTACACTTTTTGGTTTTGAAAACTGCCTTTTCTAATAAGAAGACTCAGCTTTTACAAAGTAGAACTTTCAAAGAATAATTTATTTTCATAAAATCCTTTACACAGCAGAGGTCACAAAACCCCTTTGGTTTTCACATAGAGTCTTACTGAATACAGTGGTTTTACCAGTCAGCACTGGGACAGGGCACTGATCACAACTGATGACACTGACTGTAGAAACAACCAGAGACCACTACAAGTGACCTGAAGTCTGGATGTAAAAATTAATTTATTGTTTCAGATGAGATGACAGCTAAGTAGGCGTAAGTGAATGTAAGTCATCAAAATGCTAATGAATGGCTCCAGGCACTGAACGTATTCAAACAGGCAGTGAATTCCAGGGAAACTTAAGGTATATCACAGCTGGGCATCACACTGCAATGATCCCATCACACTGAAGTGATGGATTGTTTAGATGATTTTTTGGCTCTGGAAATCCAGGCCTAACGGTGGAAACCTTTCAGATTTTGGCAAGAGTTTAATATGTATACACTGGAGAGCATTAAAAAGAGATTACATGCTTCACCCTCAGTATTTAATCTCCCAAAGAATGAACTCCTATACAAACTACAATATAAGATATTCAGAGCCCATCCCCTGGGTCAGTTTTTGTAGCTAAGCAAGTTATCACATTGTAATAAACTTTGTAAAACATGGTTTTCGTTGATAATGTCTAAGAATACACAGAGGCATTCCTGTGTTTGTCATATCATCTTCACAAAGTGATCTAGTGTGAATGGTTCATCTTGGGAGTTATCGTGAAATGAACTGAGAGTCAAAGATGATTGCTGCCATCATGTGGCAGATACCTATATTTCAGACTGACACGTGCCAGAGAGAGAAACGTTCATTTCGCGCTGTCATGTTAGAAAGAACACTTATTAACTCATATTATTTTTAAATGCCACAGAAATAAAGCTAGTCGTCTGTAAATGGTAATCTTCAGTTCTTAGAAAGCCATGGGTCATTATAGGGATTCTAGCAAAAATGACTTTCCTAAACAGAAAGCAATGACCAGATGAGAAGATGCTGATGACTACCTTTTAAATGGTATTTCAGTATTCAGTGATCTAAGTCCAGATAAGATGCTAACCCTAGCCCAGCTCTAACCATATCAAAATGCACGTAAATACAAGCATCTCTGTTTCTAATGGTAATTCAACTGCTGCTATCCTCAAATGGAAAAGCCATCAGATAGCTCGAGTAAGGTGAGTCCTCTCCTAAGACTGCATCCAAACACAACAGATAGCACCGGTCCTAACACTGAATTTAAAGGGGGGGATATAAATAAATCAGTAGCTGACTGATGGGTTGTTACTTTTCAATAACCTATTTCTCACATCTTGTCCCCAGTTTTAGTCTTTTAGGGAAGAAATATAGTTTCCTATGAGTGTGAGACTCAGGCATCTTGGGAACACATGTAAGAACCTGCAGACTGAGAGCAACATGTTTTTTAACTCCAGATGAGGTAGATACTCCAGAAACAGACAAACTGAAGGCTTAAGAGATCCCAGCCTGAACAAAACTCAAACTCCCTAAAACAGTACAGTGATCATGCAGTCCTGGAGGAGGTACAGTTTGCAGAAAAGATCAGAACTGTTGAGATGTGGCACTTAAATCTCACCCCTGGCCAAGACTAAACGTGGTGTGGGATTGAGATACAGAACCTAACTGGAACAGAGAGAAGCAGAGAGTCTACAAGAGGCCTGAGATTCTGCAGGCGCTGACAAACATGGCCACAACAGAGACCGAGATTTCTAGAACTGTATGCTAGAACTGTAAAGACTTCACAAGGACTCAAAACTATTGTATGCGTAACTGCTGTGTCCTACAGTAGGCTGTGCTGCATCCTTGGAACTAGCCCTGGGACAGAATGGATGCCAGGAGACTTTGCACTTAGCCACTCACAGTCTTCTCTAGCAAGACACTCTCCATGCTCATGAGTCCTTCACACATCAAACTGCATCCACTTGTTGAAGGAGCCACGAAGCATCACATTGAAGGATTCATAATAATATTTAACACACTTTGCAGGACTCATATACATCTTGCAACTACACAGGTTCCCATTCTTTCACAATACAAGCCCCTAGACACCACCAGTAACAATTCACAGGCACCATTACCTTTATCAGTCTCGCCTTTGATGCCAGACTGTGAATGTTCCAATTTCGAAGAGTGAGGGCAGAGACTCTTTCACCCTGCAGATACACAGTTCTGTAGGGGTCCAAGTTCAATTCACAGAGAATAAATATCACTTACCTCCTGCTAATTTCACCTGTGCTGTCCAAGATTTCCAGAGATTTTCTAGCATTCAGCTAGATTGCTAAACTTAAAGGACAGGTAGACACTAGAAAGGTTGGTACGACATACATCATCTCTGAACTGTGAAGTCTCTGCAAAGGTGAAGAAAAGCCATTACAGACCACAGCAGGACTGTGCTCCACAGATGCACATGCAGCCCAGTCTTGTTTTTCCCTTAGCATATGATGACAGCATAAAAAACGGAGTCTCTCTAGACCCAGCTAACAGGGAACTCATCTGTAACAGCCTCCACAGACAAACCAGCATACTAACACAGACAAAATAGGTGTTTCAGTTTCTCAGCACACTCTTGATCTCTTAGTCATGCACTGACAACCTTTTCTCTTTCACCCAGATGTGCTCCTTCCTAATTGCCCTTTCCCCTTCTTCTGGACTCAGTACTGAACAGCTTGCAGCAGCCAGGTATCCAAACTGTGTTTCTGTTCATCAGCCTCACACCCACTGTGTCAGCGGCTGCGTCCGGCTCTGACAGTGCATCTCTGTGCTAGCAACCCAGCACAGCCAGCCAGCCCATTAACTCCTCGTTTGTCCTCAGTATTGTCAGCACTCCCCAACACACACTTAACTCAGTTTCTGAGATGCTTCTTTGCATAGGCACAATTTCCTCAACACCCAGCTCCCTCCTGATTTTCCCCTTTTCAAAGATAGAAGTCTTAACTACTTATGTTCCACAGGATATCTAAAAGGGAGAAGGAACTTACAGCTAGTAACACAAACAAACAGTCACTAGCCTGAGAAATGTGAAGAAAAAAAATGTTGTTTTGGAGTATCCGGGGGAAGCTTGAGGGCCCATCACTTTCCTCTTCTTAAGGCAGGGAGCAGGGTTTGCCACAGAGATAGCCTCAGGCATGTGGGCAGAAGCAGGTGTGGGAGGGAGCACCGACAAGAGGGGCAGTTAGTGACACATGGAAAGGAACACGGAAAACTGGCCACTGTGGGACTCAGCCTTGCCCTGGAAGCACAGGCTGAGGAGAGGTACAGGCCAGAAAGAAGCAACAAAGACCTTCCAGTTGCTCCTGCTTCATCTCACTGCTGTTGGTAATAAATAACAACTAGTCTTACCTTCTAAGGTCCATCCATCCACCTCCTCCTCTCATGAGCTCTTCCACAGTGGCAAAGAACATAGCTGTCTCCTGACCTTCTAACACCTTGTAATATCTAGATTCTGCCATTGCTTTCAAGTAAGAGAAGGGGATTGTTTCTTCTAAGGAACCAAGTTTCTACATGGCAATGCTACAGGTATGGCTTGCATGGTATATTCTCATCTTACATTCCTGCTCTCATTCTTCACGTCTCTAATGACGGAAACATGCTTGTGAATTGTTTAGTGGTAATACTAACAGAAAGTCCATCAAAACCCATTCTGTATTCTTCAGATGCTTGTTTATTTAAATAGGCTCTTAAAAATTTTTGAGATTTTTTTTTTAAAAGAAAATCTGTCTGTAAACTTTTTTTCTGGGAACCTTTTGTAAGAGTGCAGAATTGCCTCTGGGCAGTCAACACAGCTCTTGATCAACACTTCAAAATAAAATGTTGCTATCATTTTATGTCAAAGGGTACATAACGAAGAATGATTATCAAGTTTGCTAACCCAAACATGCATGATTAGATACAGGGCTCTAAAAATTACCCTGAAGACTATAGAATTTTACTCAATTTTTACCCCAAATTTCAACACTTGCTGTTCTAAGCCAACAAAGTTACACTTCAACTTCTTGAGTTCAGAGCAGCACAAAAATTTCTGAGGCACTGGAAAAGCAATGTCTACACAGTGTCTAAACAAACATCCCTGTCCATCCTTCATGGCTGAAATGCCCCATAGAAATTTTAAGGATGTCAAGTCTCCTGTCCTACTGATGCTGTCACCATTGCAGTAGTTCTGCAAGAGCCTCCTTTAGTACCACGTGCTTATGTAGCACAGCTCAACCTTGTCCTGCTTGGTAGAACAGGCAACTGCAGTGCCACGTTGTCTTTCAACGTCCTGAATGTTCACAGGAGAATCACCCACTGCACCAAAGTGAAGCCTTCTAGGGCTCAATCTTTTATGACCTTGGATAGGTCATACAGAAAGTAATCATTTGATTTTAGGTAAAAGTTCAGTGGTTCTGGTGACAATGTTTAGATCAGGTGGATATGACTGTTCCCTCCCTGCCCCTGTGACAGGTCAATGCAGAAGGAAGCAGCTCTCTACTCAACTATTTGCACAGTATTGCCAGCAGAGATTGTCAGCTGCTTATGGAACTGAAAGTGAGAGAGGTTCTGCATTTGTCTTTTTACGAATTTATCTCAAGGATGATTTCTATCCCTCAGGTTGGAAAGAGGTGAATGCAGGTAATGCTGTAGAGATTTTTTTCATTATGAAATAGCTATAAGGTGTTTTGAGGGACTGCCGTAATAATTTAGGAATCTTCCCACCCCAGATTCCAAAACATGCAGACAAGCAGCATGATCTACATGGACATTACTTTGCACAATTAATTTTCCTGTGAAGGCAATACAAGCAGAAGGAGAAACATTCTTGGAAGCAGTCATGATTTGTCTACAGATAAAAATGAACTGATATTTTAACAGCAATACAGCCATTCCACTTGAACGGTCTCCTGTACACCAGCCTACTTGAGCTAGGCAATGGAATTATTCCTGATGACCAAAATTGCAGTCACTGGGAAAATCTGGATTGTTTTCTTTGGTCAGTCCCCTGAATATCATTGTCACAGAACTGCGCAAGATTGCATATAGACAGAAACAGATGTATGATCAAAACTTGCTTTCCATAGTTTTGAAAAAACTTGGACATTCTGAAAATATTTTCCTGACCAAGGAAATTCAAACACTTTACCTTCTTTACTGAGTTTTTCATCCCATTGTATTCAGCCTAAGTTAAAAATAAGCTATTTCCAAGCAGCATGTACTTGAATTCATAAATTTGCATGCAACGCTACAGAAAATTAAAATTAATATTTATTACACAAAGTTAACATAAAATCTAAACACAAAGATGGGGTGGAAAATGAACAACAAAATTATAAGCTCTATTTAAATTAGCATTCAGTGCAAAGAGAGGCTTCTAGCCAACTTTTGCAGATAAAGGAGAGAAAAACGAACCACACTGACAAAATTCAGTAGCTAGTTCTCCCAGCTCATACAGTTTCTTCAACAATTATTGTTAGAACTGGACACTGATCAGCTAATCCAGAGAGCCACTGCCGATCAACACATTCAAACAAAAAGGCAGGAAGTCCTGTTAGGTCCTAATCAAAAGAATGTGAGCAAGGGAACAAGATACTTCATTTCACCAGCTAGGACAAAGCACTTAAATAATGAAAGCATTCCTTCTGATTTTTCAGTGAGAAGAAACTCTCTGCAAGGAATGTATCTAGCACTTTTCCATCATTAGATGAGCCCTAGAAAACTCTCCCAGCACTCACTGCTACCTGCACAATTGCAGACAACTTGAAAAGTAAGTGTGTTATCTTAGTGTTAGAGCAGGTAGGTTTCCTATATGACAGCCAGTTTAATTTTTAGGCTTAAAATAAACACTGCTGTGCCCCCACAAGTAGCAGAACACTAAATCGACTCAACACGATTCAAGATCCGTTTTGATCTGAGACTTCATTTTTTACTGCATGACAGAGTTTTTATGGTTTCTGGAGTGACTTTATATCCAGGGATAACTTTGAAGTTTTAAAAATTAGGATTAATATCTGAATCAGAAAATAATTCCAAACCCAGATGGATTCTGCTACTGTTACAATACAGTACCCAAAAGACACATACGCTTTGCAGAATTATGAGACGAGTCAGTAAGTTCAGGCTTGGGTGGATCGGAGTTGAGAACACTTCACAAAAAAGCTTTGCTTCTATGCCCTTCCCAACTGATTTGGGTAGATGCTGTTTTAAATGGAGCAAGTGGCCGATCTCTGCTACCTGTTGCTGCCACGGCTGGGAAAGCAGGCTTCCTGCTACACAGGCCCTGCACCATCTACAACTCCAGGAGCTGAAACCTGTTATCTTAAATTGTCCCCTTGGAAATGAGGAGGCGGCTGCTGCAAACGATGCTGTGCAGAGATACACACTTGATTATCATCATTGTTGCCAAGCACACTGATGCCATTTTGGGGCTAGCTGCAGTTTCCAAGTGACACACAGGCAGAAAGAATACCAAGGTAAAGCAGTCCAGAGCCAACAATGATATGAACTGCTGCAATAAAACCACCACTCCAAGTTAAAGGCTACAATTACCTGGCACAGGCAACAGCACATGTTCTTTATCACCAATCACCTACACCAGCTGAGAGTCCAGCTAAATTCTTATCTTTCACCAGAAGGGAACTGACATTGGTTTCAGATCCTAGGACATTGTTTTCGTAATTCTAGGACTCCTGACTACCTGTGACATACTGTCCAGACAGTCTCTGACTCAAGATTTGAGTCTAGCCAGCAAGTGAATAAGCTTATGTCAAACAAAATAGCTGAAACCCAGAAAAACATTTATTATTTTGGTTTGGTTTTTAGCTAAAAAAAGCTATTAAAGCAAGTGAGACAAACAACCTAACTTTAAGTAACTTCAAATTCTATGATTTCAAGGAGACTTTGCTTTTCATATTAAAAACCAAATGGATTTTGGTAAAATGTATTTTTACTGCGTTTTCTAGGGTATCTGTTAGTAACTGTTCTTGGGTGGCCAGCTACTGCTATCACATGCTAAAACTATAAAGAATAATGAAATCCAGCTTCCTGAAAGAATGCAAGACTCAACAATGCATCTGGAAAAACAATGCTTAAGAGAGAATATTAAGTACACAGAACTCAGGAGAAGAGCAGATTTGCATGGTTCTTTTTATTCAAATGTCTTGAGAGCTATTTTTTATGTACATATAGGTGTGTGTGTATATATATAATATTTGCCACCTTTGGCAGCTGTTGGTTAACGTAGATTCTACATACAAGATAGACAGGTACTTTTCATAATGAAATCTTATTTAGTCAAGTTATGAGGAGCATAATATACCCAGGCAGATGCCTACCTCAATAAAGCTGTTTCTGGTCTTTAGTGTTAGGTTTTCTGTCAAGTTTTACTACTTTTAGTATTTTGTGACTCTAAGTCATCCAAGATTTGCTACAACTAAAACCACAAACTTCTTCAAAAGGTGGTTGGGTTTTTATTTTTTTTTATTGTGGTTTTTTTATTTTGGTTTTTTTTATTTTTTTATTCTTCTCTTAGTTTTCCTCTTTCTTTTCTTTTGTTCTATCTTTTCACCTCAAGCCTCAAAAGTAGATTGACACATCTCTGAATAATCTCATCTGGAGACAGTGTGTTTCACAACATGTGCATCTATTTTAAAAAATATGAAGCAGAGCAGGGTCATCCCCTTTGCCAATTTCCAGGCATCAACAAGTCAGTATCAAGCATTTCTACAGAAAAAGCATTACTATCTTTCACCAGAAGGGAACTGACATTGGTTTCGGTTTTTAGGACATTGTTTTCATTCATAATAATCTAAAAAAAAAAAAAAAATAGAAAAAAAGGGCAGCTTTCCTCTTAAGAGAAACCAGAGATGAAGTAGAATAAAGCAACACAAAACCCACTTCCTCACACATTACACACTTATGCAGAGGATCTATTATTCCTGAGCACGTGGTCAAGCTGGGGAGAGGGAGGAGGAGAGAATTTTAAGCTGAACACTTTACCAACTGAAAAAGGCACAAAGACAAAAACACTCAGGCCTTTAGAGAAAGAAGAGAAAAAAAAAAGAGAGAGAGAAAGCATTAAAAGAACTATTTTCAAACTGAATATGTTTTACTGATCAAAATGAGTGTTTGGTGACAAAGACAAAATTGATTATTAAAGAAATGACACAAGGTGTTCAGGTGCAAATTTCTCTTTAACTAACAAGATCCTCAGTATTTTAAATGGAAAAAACTGAAGAAAAGATGTTTATCTCTTTAGCGCCTTATCTTCCAGTGCCTTCACATATGCAGCATATAAATCTGTGTGTGGAATCAGTAGGAATTCGACCTAAAAATAGCTCCTTTATTTTCATTAGTACTCCCCCTATTTCATTCTAATCTTTAAGATTGCAAAATTATTTATGACAAGTATTTAATGTTGAGATTGTGGGGTACATTTCTTATATAGGATTTGTATAATACATTCTCATCTGTTTGAATGCAGATACATCACAGAGGAGACAGTGCATACAGTTTACAAGAGGGAGCTGTATTAAAATTTGGAGATACACGACAACAAACGTCTCAATATAATACTAACTTGGAATCCAGGTGCAAGTTTTTCAAACTGTACATGTTTTTTAAAAAGATATATCTTTTTAAAATGTTTATATATTGAAGCATTTTCATTAAGATCAAACACTTACTAAAACCAGTAAAATTATAGCAGCAATATGGGAGAATATCTAAGCCACATGAACATTAATAATTAAAATAAAAACAAGTATGAAATATTACATTACTTAGATGTTTGTATTAAATAACAAGGATAGGTAACACATCAATTACCTATGCCAATCCATCAAAGAACACTGTTGTATAATTCAATCAAAGTTACCATTTTAAAAAAAAGTGTTGAATGCTGACTTCCACCAACACTCTTCTGGAGAGCTTCCTGGAGAACTCACTTGAATCGTTTAGTCCAAGCCCAACTATGATCCTTTGTTATAGAAACTAAGGATGCTTTTAAATATGGATTCCTTAAAACTAGGCTTATTTTATTTACACAATTCAAAGTTTACTTTTCCTTCCGACAACAAAATGTGCAGGAGGATTTACTACGTGCTATACAATGTAAAAATAGACTTTAAAAAGCCAGAACAGCGTGAGTAAAACTGTACAATGTTTGTTCCCTGCTCCAGTTCATTGCACTATTAAGTTAAAATGGATGAGTTGTCATGCCCAAGACTTACTGTAGGATTAGAAAATTCACTCACACACAGAGGAGGTAAATGCATACTGGTTTAGGTATAGCGTCAAATGAAAAAATACTATAAGTTATATCCACAGAAAGCTTCTCATCACAGGAAGGAGCATGGCTAATTCTGAAAGGCAGCCCTCTTCACGTAGGACACAGAACTGCAACAGAACCACAAATATATCTTGATAAACATCAGTGAAATTACTCTGTATAAAAATCCATCATATACACTAAAATAGTCAAATGTTGAATTCTACCCTATTAATAACACAGTAAAATCTAGAAATCAATTCAAACTGGCAATTAAGATATCATCCTCTTCTCAAAAGATAATTAAATGACACAACCCACTATCTTTAACTAGTATTATCCAGAAATGAGTTAACTAAAGGTCATGTCTTAAATAGTGCTTTTTAAGGTGGTGTAATAGAAAACAGAACATTAGAGTGTGATGCATGCAGTTATATTTTAAAAATATACACTGACAATTTGAGATTCTAACTCTTCCTAATTCTGGTGCGTGTACTTGAATCACACAGTGAGAAGATAAGACATGTCCTTCACGTGTTTCTCATTCCTGTTTCACATGTAAGACACAAACCTCGGAGCAATCCAGCTTTCAAACCAATGCTAGCATAACACAAAAGCAAATAAAGAAGTCAGGTGTAACAATTAAACAAAAAGTTCAAAGGCAAGAAAATAAATGTTCCTGTTATCTGAAATACTTGCATAATTTAAAAATAGAACAAGGTATAAATTCTTGCCTTATTAAAACAAGAAAATATATTTTTTGAGCTTTTACTAGAAGCTTGAAAGATCATATATGAAACAGCAAAGCAAGATGAAAGACGGAACAATGTTTCTGCCTTCATGACAATTACATTCAGAAAAAAAGCCTAAAAGAAAATATTACTAGACAGTTTGTGCATTTTACTCAGCAGTAACACACAGTATATTATTTCTAGCGCTGTATTTTTATGTCACAATTACCATTTAAGGACAACTGGAAAACCATACAAAGCTCAGCAATAAATACATCTTAGAACAGCTTACTGTAAGGACACATCTGATTTCAATGGCATTTATTTCCAGTATAAATGCATATTTATATATTGTTATATAATAGTTATGTTTTAAGAATGGCATAATTATTTACACTTACAAGTGTTCCAGAATTAAGGAAAAAAAACCCAAACTTGCAGGGGTACAAAGAACAATTTATTTAGTTTTCATATCATGCTGGTAGTATGAGATATTAAAAAATTATCCCTGTACATGATGTTAAATCTTCAAATTTTGTAAAAACTCGAAGTAAAAACTAATGATCTTGAAATAAAGTCTCTAGATGTAATACCAGACAACCTATCCTTAATATCTTGATCCTGTGTATATCTACAGGCTAAAATTTCATATATATCATTTATTTGTTCTTTAAGTAGCTAAATTAAGGAACCTTGCTTCCAGCAGACTTCCTCAGATACTCCTCCTTACACTCGTAACACTGAAACTAGGTAATTCCCTTTTCCACAACACCTTCCTCAGCTTCTACATTAAATGAACTATGAACTCCATCCCAGCAGCTCCTCCCCATATTGCTCCTCTTTCTGCATGCCCCAAAACTGATAGAAGCAATCATAAGTACACTCACCAGTATGTGAATACGTAAAAGCTATTTGTCTACCTGGATCTTAGCTTTTCCAAGCCTTTAGCTCAACAGAAACAGTGGTCTCAGTCCTTCTACCTAGATGCAGTTCCCTACAGCATTTGTGAAAGGCAGTTATTCCTGCAATCCTTTTTGCTGTCTTGTGGGGTTGGAATTGGCAATTAATATTTGTGAAGCTGAAGACACAAACTGCACAGAGGCATTTTCTTCAGAAAGCAACCTAAACTTGCATACTTCAAGGATTACAGATGCTACTACTTATTGAATTATGGTACTTGGCAAATACATCATAATGCAGAATGCAAGAAGAAAGACTAAAAGCTTCTGTAAAAAAACCCAAAAACCCCAACAAATAATAATGCAGTGGTTATAGTCAATACAAACAGGTTTTCATCTATTCTTGTTGCAACACCTGAAAAACTGCAACTATGTACGACAAAAATCTCTCTCTGTGCTCCCTGCTTTACAGCTTAACTTGTGCACAAGAAACTTTACTGTTTGCTTGCTTATGTAAGTCTTTCAATGGAAACAAACACAATGCTTTCAAAGCACGTTTTATTTGTTAAGCCATCAAAAAAAGATCAGTAGAAAGATAAGCACAAGATCTAAGATCAAGATTTTCACTGTATCGGCTTGATACTTCTTTCCCTCTCAGCAAATGCATTCCTTTATCTTCTTTCAAATCTCAGTGATAAAATATAATTACAATGTTAATATATTAAATATATATTCAGAAAAATTTAAGTACAATTGCAAATACTTATCAGTTTCACGTCATCATCTATTTTTATTCTAAATTTATAAAACATAATATGAATCACACACTGGTAGAAGAAGAACTACAATTTACTTGCAAAACAAGCCAGTAATCCTTTCGTTATTACTAACTGTAAGATGGGAATGTTCCCTGAAAAGTAAAAAGAAACAAAACTCCACAAAAGGAAAAAAATAACCCCTTGAAAATAATTTAGGTTGCATCAAGAATAACAGGAACAAGAGAAGGTAAGTTACCCCATTGTACAAGACTACACAGAATATGTGCATAGTCTGACTTCGGGATACTTACCTCTAAAGAGGTAATCTCTGTGGTATAGATCCAGGGGAGAGCTAAGTGATCACTGCAAAGAGGGACTTGAACATGCAGACAAAGTGATGATATTTTTAACATTCTGGGGTCACAAGGAGGTGGTTGAAATTGGGAAAACTTGATGTTTTAAACAAGAAAAGACCAGAAGTAATTTCAAAACTAATAAACCTATTTAGAAAGGCATATGGAGGGGTGGGTTTTTTTGGTTGGTTAGTTGTTTTGGTGTCTTTTTTTTGTTTGGGGTTTTTTTTTGTTTGTTTTTGTTTCCTAACCATTAAATGCACTGAATTGCACTGGCCTTTTGCACTTCTTTAGCATGCCAGATTTGCACATCCCACGCTCTGACGACTTTTACTTCCAGGGTTTCAGAAGCATTAGCTGGTTATGAAAAAAAAGTGCAAGAATGATCCATGGTACCATAAAAGGTCAATAGCAGATCTGGTTGCAGAACCCTCCTTCATGTTCCAGTACTTCTGCTCCATCTCTTGCCTGAACTGTCTTGCCAAAACAAATTTACTCAATCATTATTAAATGTTTAATACTTGATATCTTCAACACACATGGAGAGAGTCTGTGTGTCTTCCTCCTGATCCAAATTTAGTATTTCACAAAATTCAAAATTATTTTGGTATTTAGTTGAAGATATTCAAGATGGTAACAATGCTACAAAACACTATGAAATTCAGAGAAAACAAAAAATTATTTCATTTTTTCTTTTTAGCAGAATACCAGTGAATTTGGCAAGAGTTTTTGTTAAATCAATACTTATTGCTCAATCTTAAGGTTCCACTAACCATTTCACATTCATAGCTTTCTTCTTTTATTTGTCCCACTATATTATGCCAACTATGACATTTGTTAGAATCACCTTTTTCCTGATTTTTTGTTTCTTCAGCTCTTGCTTTTAAACAATCTAAGTAACTTTTCAACAGTAACCAACAATATCTGGGCAAGTTTATTACTAATTCTGTGGGCAGCCGTAACACCCACATATGACTGCATGTTCCAATTTTTAAAATACCACAAAATAAAAGACAGTGCTGCTCTAAAAAAAACAACCACTGCTAAGGACTTACTTGTAACATTTTTTTTTTATTATTTTGCTCTGTCAAATGGAATATAGAGCTAGAAATGTTTTACCTGTGCTGACAAATGACACACTAACTCAATTTTTCATAGAGCTATACATATCCTATTGTCAGATGTAATTTACTGCCTTTTTTTTGTTGTAAGATTGGAAAGAATGATCCTCAAAACAACAAGATTTTAGCAGATTTAAATAGAACAAAGTATCTTTGATGATATAATAACCACAATTCAAAGTTTCATTTCTTGATTAAAGATTAATAAAAAGAAATGGAATCCATCGAGATAGCTGGATCAGAGTAAACAAATGTAAAATGAATACAATTATCACTATACCATATAGATGATTATAACTGGGTCCAGAACTTGTTATCCTCCTGCTTTTTTTGGAAAACAAATTCAAATCCCTAAATCCTCAATATTGTTTTCACCTTGCCAAGACATTTTTAACCTTTCCAGTGAGGAGAGCAGACTCTTCAAAATGTAGATCACTCTTTTTATTTTGAAATTCAAGGAGTCCATTGGAATTTCAGGTACAAAACCTGAGCTGAAAGTTGCTTTAAGTGATTGCACAGAATGATCTAATCTCCCTTTAACAAGCTTTAAAACTAATTTCCAGACAATATAGGTGGCTGAGAGTATTTTGTGTGACGTATGAAGCCCCACTGAGGCTTTAGGCCGGAAGCTTTAGAGACAGAAAGAAACAGGCTACAACCTCAGGAACAACTGGAAGACTTTGCGTGTTCCATAGTATATATCTACATTACAGTGAACACTGTCAACCAAGCTATAAATAACTAAAATAATCTAAACATCGCAAAATGAAGCTTAGTTAAGGCTACTTTGAAAGAAAGTGAAATTCTGTGCTCACTAGCTTGTATGACTGCTTGCTGTTATGCAAACACAAACAGATCAAGAAAGGCTTAGCTCTGTTCAGTAATAACATGGTAGCTGAAGGGAAATCACCTTTTCCTTTCTGTATGAGTGATTACTCTTCATACCCCTATCATTTGTCTTTTACAATTTAGAGATAATAATGCTTGTATATGATGACCCGTTTGATCCAACACATTTAAGGTGAGTATGATGTTTCTGTAATTGTTGCATCTAACTAATAGAACATCCCTGGTGATTTTAAAGCAGAGGCCTGTTCCCTAGGCAGCTGTTTTCTTCTAAGTATCCTAGTAATCGGAAAGCTTTTCTGGATAGCTGTGTCTCGAAACATGAGCAGCCACTGTGAAGAACACTATTAATTCCAGACAAGTTTCTACCAGACATATTATGAAGAAGAGAAATAGCTTTAATTATTGACAACAGTTAGTCTCTTGGGTTGAAAAGTCTGCTTCACAAACCTGAAATCTAGCGTCATCACCACTAAAAAAACCTCGATCTTGAGTTTAAATGGCTCTCAGCTTGTAAGAAATATATCCATCTAATTTAAGAAGGATTTTCAGAAAAAGTAAGTAAACAAATGGAGAAACCAAAGGAATTAACTGAAAGGATCTCTGCATTCTTAGTGTATGTGGTAGTTCTGCAACCCTACAGAAAAGTTAGAAAGGAGCCTCTTCCAACAGAAAGTCTATCAGAGCTTCTCAAATACTGCATGGGTCTCTTCAGATTTTCTGAAGCAACAGCACACTAAATTTCATCCACAACTTTAATCTGAAAGTACTTCCAGATCTCTGTGAGACAAGAAGGATTAGAAGTCTGTGTAAGAAACACAGAAACTTTTAAAAATCATATGGAGGGAGTTAAGTGAAATGATAGTATTTGAAAAAAATAGTGAGACTTGGAAAGCATGATACCAAAAGAAGAGAAAAACTTTGCAGCATATGAACATGGACCAGAACATAATATATATTTGGGTGGCAAATAAAAAGGCATCCATCAACATTTTGTACACTCCTTTGATCTTGGGAGTCTGATGTATATGCTGAACTTTAAACACTGAAGAATATGGTACTATTTATAGGCCAAGAATCAAGTGAGAACATAGGTATATAGTGAGATCTAGGAAAAATGAAGTCAGAAGAAAAATATTTCAGTCATTTAACAACTACCTGGAACAACTCCTTAAAGCTAAAGCAATCGGTGATTTTCAATGTCTGACATTTTATTAATATAATCAGTCTATAAGACTAAAAAATACATGACTTGCACACAAACCTTTTAAGTAAAATGTGAAGAAAGTATAACAAGTAAATGTAAAATAAATAATTTTTACTATTGATCAGAAAGGAACACTTAAAATGAAGCTATAAGTACTTCGCCTAGCAAATGCATTATTACCATAGGCAGTTTCAATTCTGGTTCTGAAAAACCTGTAAAACACAAGTTTTTAACGACACCTACTTAACTTTGTAAGCCAGACCACTCTGCTCCCTGCTAAATATATACCACATATGCTGCTACATTATACTATCATAAACAAAATAATCACTTTTAAAAGATGAAATATGCACTCCAAAACCTCAGACAAAATATAAATAAGTTGTCTTTACAGAAAGGCAACATAATTCATGAATGCTGTAGAACTACTCTTTTCAAATACACCTTGTATGTACATTAAGTTATTTAGAATAAAAAAAACAAAACCTTGCTAAAAAAACCATACTCACCCTTTAAAATATAGTCTGTTAACAGGCTTGGCACTTTCTCGCTATCCTCTTTCATAGCATGCAGGACTAAAGTAAGAGAAGAAAAAATGCAGATGTTTAGTCATAAATTAAAGACAATGCTCTCAAAAGAAATACCATAGAGCTGTTTCAACTACTCGAAGAGATATTACTACTGCATTAGTAAAAAACCTCTTCACTGGAATATGAGAAAATAAAACACATCGTATCTCTGCTTTTCACTTGTGCACCTCTCACTAAACTCCACAGTAGATGGATGCCAAGAGACTCATTTTATGTGGCTAATTATTACAGCAAAATGTCACTTGCCTATAAAAATTTTTCTCCAAAATAAAGTCAACACATTCAAAACTAAAATGTACTAACAACTACTGAAGGGTTGGAAATCTTAGATAAAAAAGTATGCTCTATTACTTACTTCCTAGCTCAAATCATGGAATAATGACACTTTTCCGAAGAAACACTGCTGTGAATAATCTGGTGAAAATGTTGGGGTTTTTCCACTTAAATGGTGAATGTTAGCAGCTGTAGCTTAGAAAAATCTTAAATACATGACTGAATTTGACATTAACTTAGAATAATGACAAAATGCCATTTTTGTGACATATCCAGTCGAAATTGTCCATCCTGACATATTTCTGAAGGAAAAACATCTGGACTAGCTCAACTGGACACATACAGGCTTATCTGTTACTCCCTAAACAAACCCAATGAGAATCCTTTACAAAGTGGTCTGAACACGACTGAAAGAATAAAAACTACAGAATTATACTACATAGAAGCTTTTAATACACTTTAAATTCCTCATATCGGACTCCGAAGTCAAAACCTAACAAGTATTTTCTTCCGGTTTTTGTGTTGAAGACATTAGTGCTCACAACTACAGAGTAACAGGCAGCTTTGAAAAAAAACTCACCCAAAGAACCCCAAAGGCCTGCTTTACTGTCTGCCTTAACAACAGCAGAGAGAGAGGCAGAAAATATGCAAGTGTGTCACAAGATCAAGTTCTGTTAGTACTCTTTACAGTGCATTCATACAAGGCATTTTGTTATTAAACCCTCAAGCAACACAAGGTGTCTTCAGGAGGCTTTAACCTCTCTCTGCTTAATACTGAATTTTTAAGAATATTTTAAAGTGAAATTTAAATATGGCAAGAGGATACAATTTCTCTTCAGGAGCAAATATTAAATAAAAAAAAAACAACTCTATTTGTCACAGAGTAAGTTTGATTATCAGCTAACAGTGCCTATTGCAGAAAAATAGAGGCTTTAATTCCTGCTTCAACATTTAATTTATTCCAGAATTTGTACATTTATTTCATCTTTCCAGGAAGCAACTAACGAGCCTTTTACCATCCTTCAGCCACCTGTTGAATAACAGAGCTATGCTACTGGAAAGCACCTTAAGACATAGTTAGATCCAAAGCCCTGCACTGAGATCTGATCAAAGACATTGACGCACTCTACTATCTATTTTTAAACTGTTCCTATAAATCTCAAATGAAGGTGACTACCTGTCAGAGACGCTTTCTTGTATTTAACCACTTGAATAATAATTTCTTTTAATGTACAACCTTATTTTTAATGCAAATTAGAATAAATAAATTTTTAAAAGAGCACTTAGAACTTGCAAATTAAAAAGACCCCAAACTTCTGAAGAAAGGGGAATTCCGAGCACTGTCAAAACTGTTTGGTTTATACTTCCTAATTATTAAAATTAACCACAAAAAACCCAAGCCAAACAGAAAGAAGGCGGCTATTTTAAAGGCAATAAAGCACAATCATCATACAACTACTCATAACTGTCCTGATAGCCATTCCAATTTTCAGAAGTCATTACAATAAGCTCAATAAAGCACAGCAAGTTTAAATGAACAAGGGAGTAACAGGTACTATAAGACAGTATTGCCAAACTTTGTGACATGCAGTATTTTACATCAGGCCCACCTGTCAAAATAATGTGAGAACATTTACTTTCTGATACATGCAAGTTTTTAGCCTTCAGGGTTTCAGAGAACAGTTAGAAAAACAAACACACCATGAAGGCTCAGAAAGCAAGTAAAAACTAGCCAAAATGCACGGTTAAAAATCATGCAACTTTACATACATGCCATAGGGTAAGGGAGAAGAGATAACTGTATGGATTAGAATCATAGAATCGTTGAGGCTGGAATAGACCTCCGANGAATATTCCTGATTCATTGGTTTTGAGCAACCCCAGTTGGAAATATAAAGAAGAAAAGATCAGTAGGGGAAACACATACTCACTTTTGGTTAATGTTTGAAGATCTTCAACACATGGGGGTCCATTTTTCTTCTCATAAGGAATGACGGTTGTTAAGTACTGTCAAACAAAACTCAGAGTTACTTGACAGTCCTTTTATGCAATTTATGTTGCTTGCCAGAATTGCAGTAACTGAAATTGCCAGCACATATAAAAGCTTTTCAAAAAATCATATTTCACAAAAGATTATGATTCTACCTTTCCTATGCCAAAGTTATTATCACAGAAGCCAACTTATATAAATTTATTTCCAAATTATGTGACCACTTTAGAAGTCATGCAGCTAAACACTAAAAAAAATAATTAAAACATTGGAGTGGTTTACAGTAAAAAGTTTCTCTGTTAGGCTTTTTTTTTTTTTTTTTTCCAAGTCGATACACACCATTAGTATTTAAAGTACTTCTTACAATCAAATAAAAGGTGGAGGGACAACCTTCCCATTACCTCTCCTCAAACAACACTACAGGTGCAGATGAACAATTTTCAAACTTGCTCTTCAAAAAAAAAAAAAAGTATAACAAGTATTTGGGAAAATATACATACAGGAAAAAAAATAATTTTCAAACTCAGCCTTTGGTGTGTTTGAACAACCCCAAAAGCACCGTGGGACTTCCTCAGTGACTGGTTAACTCTTAGTGAGAATGTGAACCATTCCAAGGATTTTGACAGATACAAGAACACTGCCCAGTCTCAGCTCCTAAGGTGATCTATAGTCCTTTGTGTAAAGAAAATGGGACTGCTCCATAATTAGGTGAATATGAAAATCGACAGCTTTTACCTTCTGGCACTACACACTTTCAACTAAAAGGAACACAGCAAGCCTAATTAATCACAAGATCCCACCATTTGGGTTTTAATTTAAATTCTCAGTTTTAGTAGTCAAGTGTGCTAACAGATTGTTTCAAACCAACTCCATTTTTGTTCTGTTTACTCTTTATTGAAATCTTTCCTTTTTGGTCAGTGTTAATAAAAGATGCAAACATTTTCTTAAAACTTTCAGTATTTTAATATCTGCAGTGAGCCCAAGATTTATTTTCAAATTCTTAAACCGACTCTATCGCTCTTTTATTTAAGGTATTTTGGTAACATTTCACTTTGCGGTCTGTATCGATGCATATTCTTCTTAAAGAGGTCAGCATTTCAAAGTACTGAAATCAATGACATCTTCCTGAATGAAAAGCTTCCTAAAATCTCCCTCAATTCAGTTTTGAAGAATTAAACAGGAACTTTATTCTGGGTTAACAGCTACAAGGCAGTAGGCATAACCCTCTGTCTCTCATTCAACTTGAGAGGTATGTGGTTCTCCATATAACAATCAGAAAACAAGGTATGTAGAAGGTCTCCTCTTCTAGTAACAGCACTTAAGCGAGAGTCAAGTGTAACTCAGACTCTGGTGAAGAAGTTCAGTTTGCAGAAGAAGATTTAGTGTTGCCAAACACAGCTGTAACCGTTGCCATGTTTAGAGACGGATCATGCACCTCAGGCTCAACCATATCCTCTGCCTAAAAGACAGACAGACTCAGTTCTGTGTCACTTCTGCACCTCAAGTGCTGCGTCCAGTTTTAGGCCCCTCACTACAAGAGCGACACTGAGATGCTGGAGAGGGTACAGAGGCGGGCTACCAAGCTAGTAAAGGATTTAGAGCATATGCCATACGAATAACAGCTGAGGGATCTGGGGCTGTTTAGCCTGGAGAAGAGGAGATTCAGGGGGCACTTTATAGCTCCTGAAAGGAGGTTGTAGTGAGGCAGAGGTTGGTCCGTTCTCCCTAGTGGTGAGTGACAGGACAAGTGGAAATGGCCTTAAATTGCGCCAGGGGAGGTTCAGGTTGGATATTAGGAAAAACGTCTTTACTGAAAGGGTTGTCGGGCATTGGAACGGCCTGCCCAGGGAGGTGGGTAAGTCGCCACCCCTGGAGGTGTTTAAGAGATGGGTGGATGTTGTGTTGAGGGACATGGTTTAGTGGTGTTGATAGGGCTGGGAAAAGGTTGGACTTGATGACCTCGAAGGTCTCTTCCAGCCGAAAATGTTCTATGATTAAGGGAACCTACTGTACAGGATGTACTGACACCTCACCAAGACCTTACACAAACACAGGGTGCTTTTCTCCCTCCCTTTTCCTTTTGCATTCTCACATCCATTCAGGACTGCAGAGAAAAGTATGCAATGCTTCTTAGGAAACAGTTTTCAATTTTTTTTCCAGCAGACGTAACCAACATTTATCATTAGAGAACGGCACTCATTAAAATAGCTAGATAGAGGGCTGTTAAATCTGCAAATGTCAGAGGTGAAAGTACACTTACTACCTCAGAAATCAGATCTCAGGCTGTCATTTCCAGTCTTAGAACTAAGTGGCATTCTACCCTTTGCCTAGACAATAAATTACTAGGACATGTCTAACCGGACCAAATACCAATATCCCTTGTTTGTTTTCCTTCTCCTGTAAACTCCACCTTCCAATTTTCCTCTCCAACAGTAATAATTAAAAAAGCCCCAATCATTATGTGATTTCTCTCTTAGTTTCCAGAAATCATCTTGTTTTTTTTCATCGATACTGCTATAACAGTAAGTCTTTATAACAGCACTATAAAAACTCACTCCCTGAATTGCTGTGTTAAGAATAACATCTTAGGAAAAGGAAAAAAAATTACTAAACTTTAGCTTTCTGACATGACCAAGTGCTAAGTCTACTGTGATCTCTAAATTTTTGAAGCATATTTGACTATATGAAAAACAGCAATTCCCACAGCAATTTGTAATCACCCATAAAAACTGTCTGATACATCTAAAAATCAAAATGAAGACGACTACTTTGAATTTTCATATGGAAATACGATTACCGAAAGAGCTACCAACATTTCGATAGCTTTTATGCAGTTGATTTTTTTCCAACTGTATTATCAGATGGGAACAGGGAGTTCCCACTGGAAGTTTCTCTTTAAATGATGAAAAATTACAAGTAATTTTCATTTACGTCTGAAACACAAATAAACAAAAGGAACAAAATTTTAAAAAGGAAAGTACCTACTATCAAAGCAATACTACCCAAAAAGTAGTAAAGGTGGTAAACACCATGGAAGACTTAAGAGTTGTGAAATAACTGTACAAACATGTCAGACTTTATTTTGTGACTTTATCTGTATGAACTTGTACCTTCTAAGGTACACAAAGCCCCATTTGTCCTTGCTTTCTTTTCTTTTGAGCATAACTTCAGATTGTTAACTAACTCCTCCCTGCTAGCAGAAAGCACCTGAATGTGAGTTTATAATGACAATACACCCTGAAAAAACACAGAAACAAATATTCTGAAAACAGAAGTAGGCAACTGAGCACCTGGTGCTTTTCTACTTTGCAACTTGCTGCAATAAGAACACGACACCAGTATTTTAAAAGCAGGGCCAGGGTTTGGTAATGTGATTAAAAAAAGCTCCAAACAAAACGCAATTGCTAAAAAAAACCCAAACAAGTACCACAGAAAAAAATGGATTACCAAAACTAAGCGAGATGAGAGCTGGTATCTTTCCTACCTTTCTTCCCTATTTTTCATTGTAAGTTCATGTTATTGCCACAATTCACTTTAGGGTACAAGAAGGGGAAAAAAACCTAACATAACCCTGCTAACAAGGATACAGTATGATACATTGAGGGAAAAGTATGATCACATGAATAACAACATTAGTAAACTAACTCAAAAACTGACTGAAAGAGTTATCCAATCATTGGTTTTGTTAATGTATTATGATGTTACTTAGATCTAGAAAATTAGGAGGCAGTCAAAGAAAAAGTGTATTTGAATAGAGACATGCATATAAAAAGTCTTTTTAACAAAAGTAGAGGGGCTGGCATAGCTACATGTGTTCAGTTTATGAAAATACATTATATTGAAAATAAAGAAACAGGTCAACTGCTGCAATTTGTTATTAAATGGTAAAGAAAAAAACCAACAGAAAACCCAACAAAGAAGAATAGCTATTACTTTACTAGTATTGAGATAACACTGAGTGATAAAAGCTCTGTTAGGTAAGCTCTATTCATGTGTTCAAGATGCCCAAAGCTGGGGACAAATAGCTGGATCTATGCATTCATTAATTCTCATTCATCTTCTATCTCAAGCCAAGTATATAAGTCCACTATTTCTAACCTCATGATTCAGGAAAGACTTGAGAGGATTTGTTTTACCTCCTGAACACCTCCGCAGGATACTACAGTCATCTCTCAGACAAAAGTCTAATCAGCTGTGACTTCTAAACTACCAGGCAGCTTATGCAGTCCTTAATGGACTTCTCACCAGGGGAAAAAAAAACAAAACACACACCACCACAACAAAAAAAACACCAAAAACCTCCATCTAACACACTTCTGACATGAATGCATAAGATATAATGGGTGGGTATGTGCTAAATAACGTGAAATACCAATATTTTGTAATGCGTGCCAAACGCCTAAACAACAGCATAAGAATAAACAATTCAAAATACAGAATGCATTTAATAAAATAATGTTTGCTTCAGAACTGCATTAGTTTGAAATAAAGCATAAGAGTCTTGCTACTTAGGTATATGTAACATCTACAGTGACAGACACTGAAGCAAGTTCTCCATGCTGTATATTTCAACATTTAAATAGTCAATGAAAAGACACAACCTTGTGTAGGGTTTATATATCTTGTATCAGTAATCTGCGTTGTACACATCTGGCTGCTTTCAGTATCACACATTCTTCAAAGACAAAAGGACATACAGTAAAGTCCATGTATTTTTCAGATGCTACTCTGGATTTTAGATATATCAGCTCTGAACATATGAAGGAAAGAAAACTAAACATATTTTCAGTTGGAGACATTACCCAGGTCCTTAATGCTGAAGGCTGAAATGTTATATCTAATCTGATACATACTCTTTGATTTGGATATTATTTTTACAGACATGCTATGTATTTGAAGCATGCATTGTGCCAAAACAGACTTCCAGTCTGGGGCAAGAAATAAAGGTTATTATTTCAGTGGATCAGGATATCAAGTCCTGACTGTCTTGAGCTGTTGAGAGAAAGAGATTGTACGATGCTCAGGGTCCTGAGGCAGCAGAGAGTACAGTCCAACATTTTTGTCCTACTTTTTCCTGTCTCAGCATTTATCTTTGACTATTACCAATTTTCAAAATCCAAGCTCCTACCAAAAGTGCAGGTAAAGAACGAGAAAAAGAGAGAAGATAGCCCAGCACCTGTTTCTCTCCACCCGAGTTTCCAAACGTGTGGCGGAAGCCATTCTGTATGACATTTGAGATCCCTTCCACGCTGAAGCGCTAAAAGTAGTGAAAACATAGCAGAAAGAAAAAAGGGACAGAGAAAAGTTCAGCAGACTATTAATCAGCATTTATCAAGACTACAAAAGATGAATGACAAAGTCAAGCTCCAAGGTGTATTTCAGCACATTTCTATTTGTCATTCACCTACTTAACTTTTATAATTAAAAAGCAAACTTTACAATGGAAGTTAAGCAGTGCATCTACATCAAAATTTAATCATAGTCTTCACATTGCAGACTCAATACTGAGACTTGCCTTATAAGGCTGCTTCATTTTCAAATGTAAAAATTAGTATTTTTAAAAGCTTAATTCACAGTACAATCTTCTTTAAAATTCATGTTTGAGCAATACACTTTTAGAGATACTGCTGATTTTAAGTACCTACTAGGAACATTGTTTGGAGGTGGTAATTTTCAGCTCTACCACTTTTAAAGCATTTTATGCTTTCATGCTTCCTTTTCTACAAATGAAGCAACAATTAGTAGTGCCCATTTTTTTCTGTAATATGATAAAATACACGATTAGTTAATAATGCACCATATTAGTTTGAAACTCCGTTACATGGAACCATGGAATCCAAATAAAGAAAAAACCAACATCTAACGTAACCACAAGCTTTTTCCTTCAACTTAGTAATCCTTAGTAAAGCACAATGAGGTCAGTCAATAGACACAGACGTTCGCAAGCCATCTTAACTCTTTTAAGACATCCTCCTTAAAGGAACAGGTATCTTCAAGCTCTCACTATTTTAATTACACCCCAGCTTGCCCTCATGAGAGGTAGAAGTTTTAGAAGTCTAAGAAAGTGATTTACCCAAAAATTGTATGAAGGACAAACAATTAAAACCTCCACTTATTAAAATTCAATTATAGTATCTACAGGAAAATTGATTTTCTTAGATTATGAAGATTTAATCCTACTTCTAACCTTTGTATCAAACTACTAATTTATACATTATTTATTAACAGAAACCCATGCTGCACAAGGTTATTTGAACACACTACCTGTATGCACATTCTCAGCACTTCTTTTTAAAAAAAAAAAAAGAAAAAGAAAAAAAAAGGGGGGTTGAAAGAAGGAAGGTTGCACCTCTTTTTGAGGGAAGGCTCTCAAATATGTACTTGGCAATAGTGAAAGCTGCTTTCAAAGAAGCCACACATGTGCAGCCTACAGTCTTACTTGGGAACTAGTTTGTTCAACCCCTCTCAGAAAGCAATCTGACATATCCGTATCTTGAAGCAAACAAATACAAAGTTGTCTTATCCTGGGACCACATCCAGTTGTACTTGAAAGCATCACTCAAGTCTATAAACTTGAAAAGTAACCAGAATAGCTTATGAGTCACTTGACTAAAGTTTCAAACCCAAATAATTACTTTTCTTTCTAGTTAGAATACCACTTTTTGATTCTCCATGAATGAGAACCAAAAAGAGGTATATTTGAGCTTTTCACTGGGCTCTTGCAACAGGATGACGATTTTGTATCGTTTTCTGCACATATACTTTCTTGAAAAGTTAGCTATATACACAAACACTTCTCAAAAGATGGACAAGAGCAGAACTCCATTTGAGTTATATCACAGGTATCTTATTCTTTTAAGTTTAGAAATTGATTCTGAAGAATTAATGTTTCATTACAAATGTTTATTCCTTATGTTTGAAAAACAAACCCAAAAATCTTTTGATGTCAAACCAGACCATTCTTGCTGGGACTTAGCCAAGAGCTACAGTACATTAACCACATTTTCTGTATTCTGTAAGAGACACTAAGAAATTTTAACATGAATATCCCACTTAAGTAATTTAGAATTATAGTAGACAGACAAGAAAGAAAAAATTGCACCGAAGGATAATAACAATTTCTTTCATTCTCTGCCTCTTATTATTCAAACTCTGTGACACATTTTTCCTTTTGCTGCTGTGTTCTCTCAAGAATAAATGAAATGATCTCCTCCTTGTACACCTGCACCACACTTTGGCCTCACCCCTTTATCTCACTGGATGTAATAATTCTGCCACAGGTTTTAAGAGATCCAGGCTAGGACTTTTACTTTTTTCTTACCTAAAACCCACCATAGTTAATAAATATCTGTACAACTACATCAACAGTAATACTGAATTTCCCACAAGTCTAACAGTGGTACACACATACTAGAATTCACACAGTGAAACCAAACAGATGAATGAGTTAACCTACTGACAACAGAACAGAGCAATACATTCAAAGACAGTACTTCCTGCAAGAAATGCATGCTGATTCTAGGCTAACTTGCAAATAAACTAACAAAAAATCTTTTTTGAATATGAGCAAAATAAAATGTTACATGATCTTGTGAAAAAAGTAATCCCAATAGAAAGTACCTAAGCCTTGTCTCTGACTGAAGGCGTGGAAGCAGGTATATCAGGTATCTTGATATAATGTAGGACAACTACACACCACAGGAAAAAGAAAAATAATAATCTGAATTTATGAACAGTTACAAAAAATTTCTTACTGTTCCGGGCATATGACCTCTTTCTTGTTTCCCATTCTGAGGACTGCCATTTTTCAGCTTCTTTTTCTTCTTTGCTGTTTCTTTGTGTTCTCTCTGTTTGTTTTGTACTTCGATGAGGACAGAAATGAAGCTGTTTTTCACTTCCTTCTCAAACTCCAACTCATCTCGTAGAGCTAACTGCTGTACCAATTCTTCAGAATAATCCTTTATAGCTGTCTCAATTTCTTCTAGCAGTTCATTTAACTCAGCAACAGACAATCTTTTTACTCCTACAAATAGTTCATACAAAAAATAATGTGTCAAGACTTTAAGCATGAGAATACTTGTGGGAATTAAAAAAAAAGTACTCTAAAATTTTTCAAAACAAAAAATTAGTTTCTAAAACCACACAGACCAAAACAATATACCTAAAGGAATAAACACATCAGAGAGGCAAGCAGATTAGAAACAAAAAGATAAACTTTCTTATTTCTGAGAAATCCGAAATAATCTGCAAATATGAATACCATGTTGTAGGTTAAAGAAGACGAAATAAGCGTGAAATAATACTGATGCTTTTGTTAACTATTACTGTCCACCTACACATCTTATTCAAAGTAACAGGTCTCCATATTTTCTGATAACAATCAACACTTACGCATTTCTGAAATTCCTGGATTTTTCACCTGTGGTAATACAGAAACTATATGAGCAAAGTAATCTTCTTGGGGATACTGCTAATGTTTAGATTATGAATAAAAGCTTGTGCCAAGTGTTTACGATAATAGTTTTGTTGGCTTGCATCTAAAATCCTCAAATTTTAATTTGTCTGGGGACTGTAGTCAAAAGCAAGGCCCTGTATTGCCCGAAACAAAGATTTCCATCAAAATTAGCTGACACACTCATTTCAATCAGAAATAATCATCAGTAGTTTTGAGAAAGTACGAGACTAAATTGGTCAAGCCTAAATCAGAAGCCTATAAAACATCAGTCTGGAAACAAGAAAACCCTCCAGGTCTGCATTTTAAAGGTACTACTGGGTCATGTATTACACAAGACGAAATTATGACCAAGAAGAATGTTCTGAGTCTTGCTTAAGTTTAAAGTGGGCACATTCTTTGAGGACTGTTTTCTATTCTCAATTAAGTCTGACGCATCTAGGAATGCAGTAAGTCCCAGCAGCTGCTATATCAAAGAACATAATTTTCCTGGCTAGTCCTAGTTACACTGAAGGGCACAACCTGTTTGAAAACACTGCATAGATGTTTGTAATTACTTGGTTATGTTGAATTAGCCTAGTAAACCCCATGTCTAAAAAAAATTGCTACAAGGGGCAAGTGTTGAAAAATACAAACATGGACACAAACTACAAAAATGTATAGCTCTTAGAAGCATCAAAGTAATCGATTACATGTGATTTTTCTCTCAAATTACAGCAGGGAAAAATGATTGGAGAAAGCTGCTAGTCACTTACTACAGAAAAAGCAATGTAACCTGTTAAGGCAATTCTTCAGTAAGGAGCCACAGTTTTTCGGCGTAGCTTAGGCCTAAACTCTGGTCAAGCACTATAGCATACCATATGCCTAAAGATCTAATTTTCAAGTAGTTTGAACCATCCATCACCTATATCATCGTTTAAACTATTCTAAATTATGTAGCATGAAGGTTATGGCGTCTCCTTGTGTGGCAGATCTTGGCTGTGCTCACAGTCATTGCCATACCACAGTAGGCCTTATACCACTGCAACAACTTTTTGCAAAGTCAGCTCTGGTTGTCAGAAACAGCAAATAGCAACATCGACTCAAACATAAGCAGGGGAAAGAAAGGCAAATTTAGCAACAAGATTATCTGCTGCTCTGTGAGTGCGAGTCACAGAATAGGCCTTATGGCCTGTGAAACTGAGTAAATTCTGCGATAAACTTTAATATGAGTAAGTTCCATATGCAGTCTAAAAAGCGTAAGTTGCCCCACAGTCTTTTTGGGTTTGTGAAGGAAGACTAGAGAGAGCACCAGCGAGTCCCAACACTTAAGAATCAGCTCCACAGCCTAGGGAACAATTGTTCCAAAACCACAGATACAGATTACCTAACTGCAATCCTGATTTACTCATGATAGATCACTTACCCTTACCAAAGCCTACAAAAGTGCTGCATAGGAACAATGCAGCTGACACAGGTGAATGGAGACAGAGTAATTCAAATGCAGAACACTACTTGGATTAAATCTTAGATATGTGGGCTAATAGAGTCATCTTTGTAACCAGAGCTGTAATGGGGTTTATTTTTTTACTATCTTAATACATGTATTTTCTTACCCAAGGAGAAAGTAAATACAAGATTTGATTTCCTGCTTTTAATCCTAAACATTAACAGCTCTGATTTATCTTATAAAAGGAAAACCCTACAACAACTTCAGAGAGATGCAGACTAATTCTGAAGCAGCTTCACACACAAAACAAAAAGTAGCAAGAGCTTTCATAAAACAGTGACCTGAAAGACAGGAAAGCAGATTCTGAGAAACTGGCAAAGCAAAGTTAAATTATCTGTCAAAGTAACTCAAAGGCATTGTTTGGCCACGGCTGACCTTTAAACCATAAAAATGCAACAGAGAAGATTAACTCCTGAGACAAATCAAAATAAATATGATATGAATTATCAAGCAAGCTTGATTAGCTCCAAACCTAAGGACATATGGAACTGTCAGAAAAGCCTGAGCAGGATAAATTTTGCCTGCATATTACTAAAGTTAATGTGTTAAGATAGCTAAGAGTCCAATCATGAAAATGGGATCTCCTCCATAAATCTGAAGTGTAGTAGAAACTCTGTCATATCACAAAAGGTCAGCCAGTTCTCTGAATATTCTACAAAATTTATATTGCTGACCAAGACTACAGGAAAGAAAGCACCAAAATTTGTGAGACACCAAAGTAGAAGGACCATCTAGCAAGCATTCTATCAACTTCTAGAATTGATTTTGACAAACATACGCAGATGAAACAAATTTCCATCACGAAACTGATTAATCACAGGTTTCTTTTACATACAATTCAATCTACTACAATTAAATATACAGGTAGTTCCTCCTTTTCTTTTGTAAAGGGAAGAACACCTGATTTGAGGAAAAGCTACAAAGTGGGGTTTTTTATTTAATTTTTTTGAAGAGGAGTGGAAGGGGAGGAAAGACAAATATGCAACATCCTTATGGGAAAAAACAAAGCAACAGTTACCTTATTTTTGTGCTACTGTAGTATCAAGATATGTTGTGGTGACTAAAAGAGTGTCAAAGAAACATAATTTCCTTTATTTACTGCATGGCTTTCAAAAGCTTTAGCTATTCTTAAACACAGAGTACTGGCCTTAAGAAAGTGTTGTGCTTTAAACTATAGAGATTAATAAAGTTGAATAAAAATGATCACCTTATTACTTGATCTATGAAGGGACTTCACTGTATCAAGATTCAGTGTATTTGCTTTAATGTAAAATTTTATGAAGCTTATTTTTACTCTAAATTATGAAAGCAGACAAAAATAATCCTTCTGTTTATATTCTAAATCTAATTTATTCTTTCAGGGCATTTCGAAAGTATTTCTGAATGCAGGTATTTCATAATAAGGACTTACTATAAATCAAAACACATGGCAAACTCACTCTTTATTTTCAATAAACTTAAGAGCAAAACATTACATAAATAACACTTACTTTCTTCATAGCTGTTGTTCGTACTGGATCTCTTGAGTGTTTGAATTTCCTGGGAAAGTATGGAGAGCCGATCTGACTGAGTGGGTGTTTCATCATCTTCTGGATCAGGTGATTCCTGCATCATTTCCTCTATTTCTTCAATCACCTTCAAAAAATGAAAACCCTTATGAAAAGCCTCCTTCATGAAGAGAAACAGCCTACAATTTGAAGCAAAGCTGTTAAGAGCTTGTTCTTTCAATTAGTGAAGATGCTGCTGAATGAAACTAATACCAAGATGAGAAAGAATCAACAAAATCATACTGACCTTTCCCCCCCATACTTGGTCTCTGAGAAAAAGCCTGCTTTTTCAAGGTAAACTGGTGATCTCATAACAAGCAATGTATTGAAACTACACAGTTATTTCCATATGAAGGTACACATGGTTCTGCTTAAGAGAATGGAACTAAAGAGTGATTTGGAATATCTTTCCCAATTATTCAGCTGAAGAAAAACAAAATGACAACAAAATCAATTACTTCCCCACCCCCTACTTCACTACACTTCTCCAGGGGAAGAAAAAGATATAAAAAAAGTCTCTAAATAACCTGAAAATCTACTGTGCTTATGAGAAGTTTTATGAACCGATCTATCACAACCTGAAGGTGATTTGCATCCCTGGGAGTAAGACCCGAATCAGACAAAAAGTATGAGAGCAGACATCCTGTGCACAGAGACCTTACTTTTCAGTATAGAAACAATATTTCTACAGGCTATCAGAGTTCACAGGCAACCATTTAAACAAGAAAATATATTCTTGCGTTTCCTTACTAGAACAGTATCTTAATGGGCAGTGATTAACCTTACTCAGAAGAGCAATTTTCAAGATAAGATAAGTAAATCCATGGATTTGGAACAGAAGCCTTTAGACACTATTACGAAAGCTTAGTAGCAGAACTGTTGATCTGCTCTCATATTAGGTAAAAACTTTAGAGAATTCTCACTAATGATAAAGCCACGTGAAGATATGAATGGCCATACAGTCATGCTGGAAAACCACAAACTCTACAATACCATCAACAGTATAAAAATATTTTTGCTTCTTAACACATATATTTAATTTAGCAGTATTGCTAACTAATTCATGGTCAGAAGTGTATAAAGATTTCAAACACCCTGGACTATCCACCTCACCTGAAGCACTCGAACATTTTTCAAATCTGAATGATGCAGTAATATGTCACACACTATTATGACTCTCAATAAAGAACAACCAAGAAGCTTAGCCACAGTGAACAAAAAGGAAGAACAAAAAATAATTACAGACTAAAAGAAAATACAACAGCACTGTCTGCTGAACACTTTACTTGCTCTGCTGTGAAGAGTGGTTCATCATTGATGCAGGAAACAATGATAGAATGCATATCCAGCTGTTCTCTCAGCTCTTCATCATCTGATAGGTCAAGGTTCAAGTTATCATTTACCTAGGAAGCATGAAAAAGTGCATTTATATAAATACATATCTATATACATCTTTGTGTGGTTTTAAATACATAAAATAGAGGTACCCATATGAAAAACAAAAGAGGAACTAATATTGAATTTATGAATGAAACAGATTCCTTGCCTGTAACAATGGAATCAATGATTCTTGCTGTCAAATACCTGGAAACTGAAGTACTTTAACAACAGAAATCAAAACTGCAATTAGAAAAAGTAACAACAGCTGTCAGTCTTTAAAGTCTTTAGATATCCTCAAATACGTAAAGACCATATACACAATGAGACACAAATATCTGCATGGAAGGCAGTCAATCCAAGGTAGATATTTAAATCTAAATAGGTAAATCACATTTGTCAGCATGGGGTGAAAATCTGTCTATAATCTCTAACATTACAAAAACCTGTTATTTTATGTGCTTTTATAGTTCTACTTTTTCATGTAATAAAAGACACCAAAAAACACTTTTAAAAAACAGAGCACGGTTATGACCTCAGATTATTTTAAAATTATAATATTGATTATCTCAGGGTCTTTTAAAAAAGAAACAGAAGTAATGCTGTTCCTACATATATACTATATTACACTCATCTTTCAAAACCAAAGATATACATATAGTAAAAGATTTACATCCTCTACTTAATCAGTCAGGTATATTTTACCCTCACACAGTGAGATATTCCAGTTTATTTACAATCTTGTTTACTTTTCTCGAGCTTTGTCTCTTAATAGACTCCAGCCAAGCCAACTTAGAACACCCCCAAAAGCTACAACTCCTAATCTTTGACATTTTGAGCTCAATTACTTTTAACTGATTTTTGGGCTAATTTACAAGCACTATGACTAACTGTATAAAGTCCTTGGTCTCACTGTATGAGTTTTCACTTTATGTTGCAATATCTCAAATTTTCCCAGTTTCTTCAGGAAACAATAGCTTTCAGAACCATTTTGAAGATGCTGTTGACACCATCAGATAGCTAGTCTAAAGGGGAAAACAAACAATTTGTATTCCTTTACCCATCAGAATGAAGTAAAATGTCCACTTCTTTTTCCAGTATCTGAATTCTAATAACCGTGCAGTGATAGGGCTCCACAAAGAATATCTGTTCACCTACTGCACAGATACATCCCAGTTTTGACATTCCTTAATGTCTGCAGTCTTCAAATGTTTTTGTACATATTTAGGACGATGACAACAACTGCAGGATAGCAAGCAAGAGGCTAACAGTTTGTCTAGAAGGAGGTCAACTTCCCCTCCTGACATCTCCAGAAACAACATTCTTGGAGACTAAGAGACTACATTCTAATATTTAGACTAATAAACTACCTAAACCAGCCCAAGATACAGCTGATGCCAAAAGGACCACCTGGCCTTCCACCCAGTCACACTCTATGCCTGTTTCTGTCCTCACACCCCTACCAGGGAGTGAGCTGTTTAAAAGTAATCTAACAAAACCAGAATGCAAGCAATTGTGCAATCCTGTTCCTTGTACCACTGTGCAACACTTCCACCCAACTACTTCTTTCACTGTCAGAGCTGTATAAAAGGGGTCATAGACCTGTGATGTGAAGCAACAAAGGGTAGATGAATTAGCCTCCTTCACCTTACTTTTTTCTATCAAAACAGGAAGAGAAATACTTTCAGCAGAAGTTCAACAGCATATTAATACTTTCAAATGCATCAAGGAAGCATTCCTTAGCTGTCAGTATTCACTGTAAGAAAGTTAAAACAAGCTACTAGCTGGTCCATATGTGCTGTCACATATCCAGAAATACTGCTGAAACACAAAGAAGTAGAAAAAAGTATGTCAAATGCTCCCAAACAGATGGACTTTACACATCAAAAGGCATGCCAGGTGGAGTGAAAACTGAAAAAACTTGGTATGTTTCACTCATAAACTGATTTTCCCTCTACTGGCAGCATACTTAAAATTCTTTCTAATCCAGCATCATCACTTCACATTTTTTTATTCTGTTCCTTCATAACTTCAAAGAACTTAAAAACTTTATGAAACGTTTTTTAATATTGTACCTAGTTCCTTATCAAGAAATCCACCAGTCTTCCAATCTATTTTTCAGTCACAAAACAAGTTCACAGCATGGGGAGCTGTAAGTCTTCTAGCTTTAAATGTAAGCATTTAATTACTCTAAAACCACTTAGAAGATCTGACAAAAGCTCTAGTAAAAATTAGAGTAAACAAGTCAGATTTAAGGGATAATCATCAGACTCAAATTGAGAAAGTGACTTCCAAATTGCCATCTACCCCAGCTGAACACCAAAGTATCCTCTTCAGCAGAACAGTCTTTGTTCCTGTCACCGTAAAAAGTAGCTGTGGATTATATAACGGATGGCAGAAGTCAAAGCATTACCCTATTCTCAGGTTACACAAACAGATATTTTTATAACATAACTTCACTACGGTTATAAGATAAGCCAGTCGTTTCCTCAGAAGACCTGGGAGATGAGAATTCTTCCTTGCTTTTCTTCCTGAAGCATTTTAATCCACTTTTAAGAAGATCAGAAGACAACCCTTTCTATAAATCTCTCTGAAGCCCTTCATTCCCTGCTCCTTCCTCAGACAACTATTGTACTTTGTTAAATAAGAAAAACAAAACGAAGCCAACTCTTACACTTCAATGTCTCCCGAGTCACCTTTCCTGTAAAAGGAGCCACTTTAGTCTTCATCTCACTGCAGAGTAAGATGAATTTAAAAGTCCCCACTGGATTCACTAAATCAGAGTACTGCTCTCTCTTTTCCTTCCTTACCCAGCATAGCTTTCAACATGAAAGAGGCAGTAGAAAGACTATGTGAAACACATTCTCATTTTACATCTGTTTTCTATCGTGCTCTGGCTCTAACGAACATCCACCCAAAACTAATCCTGAATTATTCCAACACAAGGAGGTGCAAACATATATCAATAGTTGTTTGATTTTTTAAAAACCTCTCACGTATAATGCCAAGCACTAAAAATATTTTAAGCCATTTAATAACATTCTTTTATACAAATGCAAATCATTTTATCACCCTGCTGAGTATAAAAGATACAAAGAGGGTATTTCTGCTGATCAGAACTCACCCCTTTTTCTGAAAGATTCAGTGTTGGCAAATGCAAAGCTCTGGTGTGGGAAGATTTCCAGTCAACTGGCATTACGTTACCATAATTATCAGTCAAAGCATTCCAAATCCTGGAGAGAGGAATAAAGGAACAAAAATTGCAGACCTTAAAGCAAGCAGCAACTGATCAGCAGCAAACATATTTGCAATGATAATATATTTCTATCAACAACTATTTTTTCCTCCCTAAATATTCATCTACAAGTTACTGACAATAATATTTCCAAGGTAAGAGAATATGTTTTTACCTAAGCATCAGTTATTTCCCTTTGGAAACCAAAAATGTATGCAAAGCAGTGAAACAAAACAATGTAATGAAGAGACAGCTTCATTACTAATTATATAACAATACCCAAAATGTTTTTGGAGAGTGGATGAGTCTTTCTTTTAATGAGATCTGAGCTCAGCCATAAATTTCACTCTTAATGTTCCTGCTTTTCTTGCCTTTCACACATTAAAATCAGGAATTAGTAGAGGCTGAGTAGCAAATTCTGAGCCAAAGCTTTTTTTCTTTCTTTCCACTTGAATTACAGAATAGCAAACACGCACAAATTACACTAAAATTTTGCAAGAATTTAGTTTTATCCCACCACTCTTGTCTACGGTTGACCTTAATTGTGTCTGCAGTGTACAACCTCTCTGGCTGTGCTAGAGGCTTGCACATGCAGCCCTATTCTGGTATACCAGTTTAGATTTTGAAATGCAGCAGCCCTGTTAGCAAGTTGCTTCCTCAAGTCAGCTAACAAACGCTGCCTCTAAGCGCTGTGCTGTGCGTGCACGTTCAGAGTGGTTGCCTAGCTAGGCTCAGAGGAGGTCAGAGGAATGGCCAAGCCAGATACAGAAGGGCAGACAGAGCCTCATCACTGCCCAACATGTCTCTGATTCACGGTTCTCTGAACTTGCCTCACTCTTCACATCATAGATACCTAGGCCTTTTGTTGACTTTTTTTAATTCTCTTAGAATAAGACATAAAATATAGTTACTTCAATGTAAAATTGCAGTATTTTTAATGAAGGTAAACTGACAGAAGTTTACTGTAAAATAAGAAGTATAAATACTTGCAAAACTGTTTAAAAAAAGGAAAGCAGCATGGATCAGAAAGGCTCTATTGCTCAGGGGCAAAAACACATCACAGTTGCAATGGAAATTTTGTTCTCCATCTGCTTTCCGTATTTTCCATGTTTAATCAAAACACACAGCGGGCATTTTCTAAGAAGCTAAACAAGTACTACCCTCAGTCACCGTGCGTTTCTGAACGGCTACTTTTTCCTGTCCCGGAGACGAGAGGTATCAGGATGCTCACACACTTCCCGGGGCTTAGGGGAACAAAAGCAGATGGCTCGATGTCAAACCAGCGCCGCGCAGGCCGGACATGCCCGCCTGCCCCCGGTTCCAGGCCCGGCGGCTCCCAGCTGCAGTCCCGCGGGCGGGGAGACGCTGTAACTCCCGCAGCCCACGGGCCCTGCTGGGAGTCAGAGAGAGAGGAAGGCCCAGGCCAGAAGGGGTAGGGGAAGCGCTTTCCTTGAGCAGGATTTACCGAGGCACGGTGGCAGCGCTGCCTCCCGCCTCCGCGCCCTGCCCCAACGCCCCCGCCCCGACTGTCCCGGGCTGTCCCCTCAAGCTGGGCCAAGTCTCCCCCTCGGGCCTCTCCCTCTCCCGACCTTCCCCCGCCGGGCCTGCACTCACTCGTCGTCCTGCAGGGCGCTCTGCTCAGTGAGGGGATGCAGCGGAACCCGGCTCTCGCCGCCGCCGCCAGCCCGGGCCTGCGGGGGTTCAAAGCAGAGGGACAACTTCGCCGCCAAATCCCCACCGCCCCAGCCGCCTTTATCGCGGGCAGCCTCGGGAGCGCTCCCCGAGGAAGGCTGGAAGCCCGAGAAGTCCTGCCAATCCGCCGGGTCTCGCTGCGAAGCCGCCGCCATAGCCGCCACCGCAGCT
>VWZK01018175.1:71095-99805 GCA_013396935.1 Baryphthengus martii
CCCCCGCCCGCGGCTCCTGGCGCTGCGCGCTCCCGGCGCCTCCCGCAGCCCGGGTTAGGGGGTGAGGGGGCGGGGCGTGTGACGGCACGAAGTTGCCCAACGGTCGGAGAGGGCGGGACAAGGGGCGGGGCGGCTCCAGAGACGGCGGGAGCCGGGTAGGGAGCGGCGCACGTCATACGGCGGTGTCAAGGGGAGATCGCCAGGGTATCCCCGGCCTCCCTCGGACCGCTGTGGCCTGGGGCTGTTGCCGAGCGTGAGCCGGCCCAGCCCTGGCACCGCTTGCAGGGAGAGAAGAGGCCTGGAGTGGGCGGTGCCAGCGAGAGTGGCTTCTGGCCGCTCCGCAGGGTGTTTCTGTACAGGGGGAGTGGGAGCCTCAGGCCTGAGGGCAGGTGCTTTTGAGGCAGAGAGTAGGCGCAGTTTATCGGGGAGGGGAAAGGGCAAGGGGGAGTGTTTGCAGTAATTTCAGTGTCACCTGGAGATGGGTGGCTTTTGAGCTGTCATTTCCCCCTCCATTTAGCCAGTTAACACATATACCAAGTTTCCAGGATACTTGGTTCTTACAAGCACAGTCACTCCCTGTGCCCATCCCAGCTAGTTTTATATTGTGCCCTCACATGCAATAGCTTATGATCAGCTGCTTTTTTTTATCTAGTAGTTTCTCGAGCCGTTGTAATCTTTTGCTATCTCAAAGTACGTACCACGATTTCTTTCTCCTTAACTTTGTGAATTTGCTGTGAGCTTCCTTTAAATTTCATACTTCCTACTGGATGTTTGGAAAGAGACCCAGTGAGTGGAAAATTAATTCCCTGTTAAGCATCTACATGCCACTGAAGTAATTTAAAGACTTGCATCCTATCCTACTCATTGTAGCTTTTTCAATCTGACAAACCCTAGTATGCATAGGTATTTCAGTATGATCCTTTCTGACACAGAGTAGGGCCAAAGGAGGCCAAGACTACTTAAGAGTGTTAAAATATGGATGCACCATTGTTTTATACATTAGCACAATGACGTTTGCTGTTCCATTCTGATGAAAAAGCTAAATGTTTGCAAGCAGAATTTGAATCACAGAATTGTTCAGGTTAGAACAGACCTTCAAGATCAAGTCCAACCATTAATCCAGGACTGCCAGGTAACTGCTAAACCACATCCCTCAGTGCCACATCTACAAATCTTTTAAATCCCTCCACGGATGGTAACTCCATCACTTCCCTGGGCAGCCTGTTCCAATGCTTGACAAACTTTTCCATGAAGAAATCTTTCCTAATATCTAAACTTCCTCTGGTGCAACTTCAGGCCATTTCCTCTTGTCCTATCACTTGCTATGGGAGAACAGACCAATCCAATCCTCACTACAACCTCCTTTCAGGTAGCTGTAGAGAGTGATAAAGTCTCCCCTCAGCCTCCTTGTCTCCAGGCTAAATAGCCCCAGTTGGCTGGACTGCTCATTGTAAGACTTGTTCTCTAGACTCTTCACCAGCTTTATTGCCCTTTGGACACAGTCCAGCACCTCAATGTCCTTCTTGTAGTGAGGAGCCCAAAAACTGAATACAGTATTTGAGTTGCGGTCTCATCAGTGCAAGAAGATGCTCTTCTAGAAGATGTAGTCTTCCATAGCCATACCTTGGAGCAGAAGTGCTGGAACAGGTAACTAGTAGGGGAGAGGAAATTATTGGAAATTCATTATATATAACTGTATAGGAATACACAAAAATACCAATCTATCCTCGTCAAAGTCAATTATTGGCTTTGCAGTAATTATTACTACTTTGGCATTTTGGATTCTTGCAGCTAGTTCTGTAACAGCACTGACTCAGTAGTCAGTAGCAATCCAAACAGTAAATACGATGTTAGATCCAGTGTGTACCATGTTTGAATAATGTGGACATTTTCATTCCCTTTACCCTTGATCTCAAAAGGATGTAACAGAATGGGAAGTACAAAGAATGGTAATGTTGGCTAGAAGGTATGAAACAGCTTCCAAAGAATCATCTTGGGCTTTTCAGCACAGAAAAAGATGGTGAGAAGGTAGAGGTCTCTAAATTAATGGGTGGCATATAGATACTGATCCACTGCTGCTTTGAATGCAGAAAGTCAGGGATATCAAATAAAACTATCAAGGGGTAGGTTCAAAGAAAGAAAAGGAGACAGTTTTTCATAGAGCAAGCAGTTAAACTGAAAAGCTTGCCTCAGGAAGTTACATGCCTGAACTTTACATCAAATCCATTAACTTACAAATTAAAAGAAGACAAACCCCCCCAACACTATAGGCTAAAAAGCAAATAAAGGATCTGTGGCTCAGGAAGTCTATAAAGTGCAAATTCTGATTCCACACACTCTCTATAGGCCCTCAGAGTCCCATATGACTGATTATGGCTTTCTGACAGGTACAAGACGACCATGTGGATTCAATGGCAGGGCAGAGGCTTAACTTTGTGTTTGAGAGATTGATCTTTACTGAATACTAAAACTACTTGGGATTCCAAAAATCCCTCTAATGTGAAAATTCTTCAGTGTGAAACCCAGAACTTCTGTAACTGCAAGCTGTTCTCGACCCACCTTATGTTCTGCATTGTTCTGATCTAAGGTCAGCAGAACAATAATACTTATTCCTTCTCCCTGGGAAAAAGAACCAACTCACCGTAACATAAAGATACAAACTAATGTCTCAAAGACCAGTGTATGGAAGTAATAAATATGAACATTTAAGAAGATACACATCAATAGGTTTAAAATTTTTTTATTGTGCTGCCAAGAGCCAAATTACAAGAAACCGCCTTACAGTTAAAAAAGTAAACAAGCAATCTGCTGAACCGCAGTGCACTCCGAGTGCCACATATGCATCTATTTTTCAGAAAATTATATCTGCATTTCTCTTACAAGAGCACAACAGGAACCAAAGTAAAAGAGTGTAATGGATACAGCACATAGGATAAATCATATCTTTAAAATAATAATAATAAAATAATAATAATAAAAAACATTTTACACCATGTCCTATATCCTGCTAATATTTTCAGAATATAGCCTTGATTGTAAAACAAAAGCAAGCATTTACAATTTCTGGATAAAGACTGCTTACTCTTATGCAAGGAATGGATGTTTTGTCTTGACAAAAATCTTTGTAGTAACTGGACAGAAACATCTCTGTTTCAATATCAGATTGAGTACAAAACACTGGGGAGACTACATTTTTTCTTACTGGTGGTTGGAAACTGAAGTTATATAAGCAGAAAAAATGTTGACCCTTAATGATACACCTGTTTTTCTCTTTGATGCAAACAGCTAGAACACCTTTTTGATATTCTAAAACAAAAAAAAAATTGTTAATCTTCAGATTAATAAATTAGGTCATTATAATAATAAATTAGGTTTTTTTTTTTCAGTTTTAAAGTTCAGCAATCTCTGACCAAGTATTTACAACAATACTTGAGAGTTCCTTTACAAAAAAATACATTTTCTTTTCACATTAAGCATACTGGGTATCTGTGTCTCTTATGACAAGCATTTGTAAAAGAAAAAAGGCAATGCACAAATGGGTAATTAGTATAAAAGTGCCAAGACCTGTTTGGAAAGTTAACATTGTATTATACAGTCAGAGTTACAAATGAGGCAAGCTACAACAAACTTCCAGCTTAATGTGGACAATATTCCAGTAGTTGTTTCAAACAATTGTTTGAAGGAAAAAAAAAAAAAAAAAAAAAANAAAAAAAAAAAAAAAAAAAAAAAGAAAAAAGAAAGAAAAAGAAAAATCCAGGAGCCGAAGGTGTTATTCTACGGAGCTGATTAGTGCTGCATGTATATTGTCATCAGTGTCTCTAGCCAATGCATTCATTAAAAAGCCTTCTTAAGGCTAAGCAGGAAAAATAAGAAACACCCTGAAATGTAGCAAGTAGCAAGAGCAACGCTTACTGCTATAATCGCGCACGTACTGTACACAGGCAAACACAAGAGTGCACGCACACACACTCACACGCACGCACACAAACACTTTTAAATCAAATCAAACTGTAGGTAGAATGAGATGCTCTTTTCTAGTCTTTCCTAAAGTCTCAAGCGATTTAAGCATTGATATGGAATGCCTGTTTATCTGGTTTTGCTCTGGGTAAAATCTCTCTTGGATAAAAATACATTCAACAAGAAAAAAAATAGAAAAATATATACTGTATACATAGTATTTTATATATACAGTATATATATGTATAGTGTATATACACATGCACGTATATATACCTATGTATACCTACATGCATTTGTATATACATATATATATACACAAACATACAAATACTTTTTGTTGTTTTTAGCATAATTATATTTACATAAATATTCCTATAATGCTAAGGTTTAAAGAAGTATGATCTCCTTTTTTTTTTTCTGAGCTTCAAAAAAGGTGCTTGAGTAATATACAATTAAAATTAAGCAGCTTCCTAGCATGGAAGTAGTTTCTAAATCTGCATACCAGTAAATAAGAACATCAACAGGAAAAAAACCAACAACTTTAAAACAGTCTCTTTTTTACTCTCTTGTAAGCAAGAGCTTTGTCCAACAAAAATATTTTTCCTTCTCCTGTATGAACAACCAGAGATTGATATAAAATAACAAAACAAAACCACAACTGACAAAACAAACAAACAAAAGCCCCTGGAACTGCATGGTGTTCTTGACTTTTCCTTCCTCCCTTCAATACTGCTGTCAAAAGATCCAGTGCTCATATCAGGAATTACTTAGGCCTCAGTCATTTGCTAACTCTGCCAAAGTCTGGCTAATCTAGCCAAATCAGCTTTGAAGAAAAAAATAAAAACAAAAAGCAGCACAAGGTATAGTTTTATACATCCTTAATAAACCCACCCTTTATTTTCTGCTATAACCTTTTCCTTGCTATTTCATTAACTACTGCAGCTTCTCATCATATAGAAAAATATTTGCAGCTACACCACACCTGTGATGTGACAAATTCTGTTCTAGGAGTATATTACTGTAGCAACAGCTGGAAAAAAAAAATCAGACCTTTTAGTATTTTTTTCACCTGGGGTTAGGCTTTGCTGCAACAGATGCAATTTCAGAGCAACAAGAAAAAAACACTATCCTGCTGCTCGGCAGTATTCTTTACTCATTTTCTTCTACAGCCAAGCATGATCAGCCTTTCTTCTCTGAAATTTCCTTTTACCTCATTGCCTACCCCTAGCCCCTGATACCCCCTCCCCAAAAACCTCTATAGCTATGTTACAAGCAAATACATCTTAACAGGTTTTAAAACTTTGGTTCTAAGAAAACACTTGGTCAGTTATCTCAAGGAAAAGTGGGAATGCTTTTTCTGGCACGTTGCAGGAGTCAGAGCTCATCCCAGTAAGGTCTTAGAGCTGTACATGTAGTCACAAATCCAATACAATCCACTAAGCAAGTGCACAATTCTAGTTTTATTTTAATAGCAGACTTAGTCTCTCTCTCTCTCTCTCTCTTTCTTAAATCCTTGGTAAGGGTGACAAGTCTTCAAACTGTTTGATAGAAATTATCTGCCTGTAGGTTGTTCTGTTTCTGCATGCTGTAAAATCCACTGTATCTTGAATCTGGGTCTGCAATTCTTAGCATCCTCTGAGAACTGTCCACCTGGACCATGGTACCTTTCTTGCAGTCCACATACACCAGCTGATTATTTAGGCAAGAAGGCTGTTAAAACAGAAAGGGAATATTCAGTAAATAAAAAAAATGTATTCCACACAAAATTTAAAAAGTCTTTGTGGTTCAAGTCCATAAACAGAAACCAAAATCAAATGGTCAATGAAAAAGTCTGGACTTCTGCTAAACTCGGTAAAGGCTTACGTCAGGCACAAGACCAGACCAACACACTCTTTTGAATCACCATTTTCCAGCTTCCAAATGGAGCTCTGGTACTCTCACATCCCAGATGGATTGGTTAAAGTGTTCCCTGTTAGTCTAGCATCACAAAAGGGCTTAAACCTTTTTCCCCTGGATGTGCAGCAGCTTGTTTCCAGGACTTCAATAGCCTCTTGTTGAAATTGCACTAAGAGAATGCGAGACATCTCAGCTGTTAATCTTGACGTGGGGTGTCCTATGGGTTCCTTCTATATTCCCTTCTAAGACGGTTTATGGTTTAGCAGTGGATTTGGTAGTGCTGGGTTAACGGTTGGACTCAATGATCTTAAAGGTCTTTTCCAACCTAAACAATTCTATGATTCTATATATACTTCCTTAATTAGGAAATAATCCACCTTTTATCTAGCATTGCTACGCCTTACACCCCTGCAAAGCAACGTGTTATTGCGGAGATGCCAGCGTTGATGTGGCACTTGGTAGAATTCTTCTTATTTGCTTGTAAGTGTAGAACAGGTGATTTAATTTTAAGCAAACGTGAACAAGTGAGGGTTTGAGTATGTAAAGGTCTACAAGCATGCATGTACATAAAATACTGCTCAAACAAAGAACTCAGCAATGTGTGCTGGCTTTCCAGTCCTGCTATTCCTCTGTTTGAGAATCCTTCAACTGAAAGATTCTGCAGCTTGAGAGGAAGGTGAAACAATGCTGGGTGCATGCCACCTTAAATATTTATGGGCTAAGTATGAAGCAAGACAGGCAGTAAGTATACTCCATGGATACATATGAAGTGAGTGACCATGTGTATGCATGCTCACACTGTAAGAATACAAGTGAACTGCAGATCTTGTAGCTTCTTTTTCCAAGATTTAAATCAGAAAATAAGAAGGTTTTTTATTACTAAAAAATTACATTCAGTAATCCTTATAAAAAAAAAAGTTTTTTTGAATCCATATACTTAATGACAAAACATTATTTTAAAATGTTTTACATTGGCTGTTCAAAAGTCTGTGAATGGGATTCACAAAGTTCTGAGGTTCACTGATGTTAATGGAATCAGGGCTAAACATTAGCAGTCCACCTGGGATTTTAAACATCTTTTCTATAATATTTTATTTTTTTGGGTATTAATATGATTTAACCATAGTTCTTGATATGTTCTTTATTTAATAGCTGGAGTATTTTGAACAGAACATAAGCCAAAACAGGTTTGCCAACATTTATTACTAGGAACCATCAGTCACCCAGCAAGGAACAGAAGAAACTAATGAGTGATACTTAGTTGAAGAAATCTTAACGATTTATTTATGACAAAGACGCTCACAAGAAGTTTGAGTCTCAGTATATCCATGGTCTTGCATTGAATCTGTATGTGGCTTTTTTAACATGTGTATGATACCTTTTGGTGACACTGAAAAAATGATGTTTCAGCAATAGAAGTGTTTGAGGGAAATGATGTTCCACAAGTAAAAAATTACATAGATTTATTGATCATAGTTCCACAGTTAGAAAGTTGTGTTTTTCACTTCAGCTTCAACCATTTTGTCACATAGCACTTGGATGAAGAGTAGCCTTTCTGATAGTTAAGGAAGGAATTCATTAGAGTTAAAAATGAATTTTTAAATACATTTGTTAGGCAGTTCAGAAACTGGTACTGCTTGCTTGTCTTGAAAGACTGGAAAAGGAATAATACTGATTCCTCATGCTTCCTACTATTACAATTGAATTCAACTTTATGCTCCGACTGTATTTGTGAGCTTTTTGAAATCACATGGTTTTTTTTTTTTAAAAAAAAAGCTCTGTAGCAAAGACAAAGAATATGGGCATTTTTAAAATTCTCATATTACTCTTAGAGGTGGAATTTAAGAATAGGCACCCTCGAATTGTGTTCCAAGTGTGGACAAAGTCTGTTTGGTTAGAATTAGTAAGTATAAGTGGGATAAATTGGGGAACTGACAGAAATGGCATTTGAATATGAAGTAAAGGGCTTAATCTGCTGATGGAACTATTAATCAAAACAAAACAATGCTCTTTTCGCTGTTCATTTCCAGCCTACCTGCTGCTGCTTTTTTTTTGGCAGTCTCAGAATAATTAATTGGTAGATATTTCATGAGAGGTCTCTTAAAATACTAATTCTAGAACCACATGTATTTATTAGAAAATGTGATAAACACTACTAGTGCATACAGTACCTGATGTTGGACAAAATTTTTAAAGTGGATGAAAGTTAAGAAAGCAAAAATATTCTCTTAAGCATTTAACTGCAGATAAGAAAACTGTATGTATTTACCTTCACATATACAGTTAGTTTTTTAAAATTTTTTTCTGCTGAGCTTGAGTTCTGTCTAGAGACAACTCTTTACTATACGGCGCAGGAAATGTTTTTGTTTCATAGTGGAAAAATCACTTAGGAGACTAAATAAATATCAACAGACTGACTGTTATAAAACGGTTTAAGACATAAGGAGAAAATAATTTAAGAGTTCACAGGATGTGAACTCAATTGCATCCTACACAATATTCTAGTTAATCTTGCTTTCCAAAAAAGTGCAAGCCTGAAAATAGACATAAACATGGCACCTTTGTTGGAGCTTTGTAGCAGGACACTGGAATCCACTGCTTTTTCTGATTGATGAGCAGAAGGACGATGATCAGCAACAGCGCTATCGTGATTGGAATTGTCACTAAGGCAACAGAGCTAACCGACGCATCTTCACTTGGGTGTGGTCCACTGCCACTTCTGAACTCCCCCTGGAGATGATTCATGTCTGCAAGCCAAATGTAAGCACTTGTTAGTAATTATAAACACGTCTTGACCATAAAGAAGAATGTAATTTTTGAAGTCTCAGTCGTGGATCTTGTTACTCATATGAATTTGGACTTTATCTCTTGAAATGTCACCTTATTTATATAAATTAGAACAACTGAAAGCTAGTATCTTGTATAGTGACTATATTAGCTGGGAAAAGGCCATCAGAAAGAGAGGAAATAGGACGGAATCTAAAGCACAATAACAAGTCTGACAATATCCTCTTAGTTTAGTTGCGTACACATCGTATTTGATCACGACCAAATTCTCACTTGCAAAAACATCAGGCCATGTATGTATACTGAGGAAAACCTGGAAGTATTAGGATGAAAGTCCTTTTTCTTTCTTTTAAAAAATTATAAGACAAATATGATGTGCTTGCTCTCTCATTTCTTGAGAGCATATTACAATACTTGCACCACTCAGCCTGTGAAAATAGGCTGCTAGCAGTCTACTAGACTGTAGCAAGCTTTGCATGTAACTGCAAAGAATGGTAATTTTCAATGACATATAAAACATTCCCACACAGTTTGCAGTGTGTTTTTATAATCCCCAGCCTGGACAGTATCTCTCAGCTACTAATGCCTATGAGAAATGAAAATGATGTAATTAAAAAAGCGTAAGCTTACAATTTTGTAAAACAATTACATTTCATTTATCCTTTCTCCAAACAATAGTATGCTATGAGATCATTCTTAGATTAAAAAAAAAAAATAAATATATATACACACACAAGTTTAGGTAGTCCTTCAATTAGAAAAGATTAACAAGGACTGTCTTCAAGAGTGTTTCCCCTAATCTGGAATAATGATTTCAGCACAGTTTTAAACAAAAATGGATTTACATCCTTAGACAACTTTATCAGCTCTGTGTCATTATACCTGAAGGTTTTTTTTAACTCTGAGATGTCTATGATACATGTTAAGTCGTGGTACGCTTTTCCCTCCCCCCCTTTTTTTTGTGTTAATCAATATAAGAACGTCAAATGGATGAAATGAAGGTCTGTCAACTCCAGTGGCCTGACAACAGCCTGCTTTCTTGTTTTTGCATCAGAAAAGACACTTCAGAATCAGTCCTCATTCATCATTTCATTGCTTTCTTAATTTTATAGAACTCCATTGTACCAATACAGATGTTTCTTCCAAGCTGAAGATGGAATGATAATGAGACCAAATTTTATAAATATAATTTCAAAGACTGACTCATCTCTACTCAAAGTAGAATGCATGTAAGAGTTCTTTACTGAAGAATATTCTCAGATAACCACCTTTTCAAAGCATTATACAGATGCTACCCAAATAGAACAAGTAGATACATGAAAACGTGGGGAATAAACACTGACCTAAGTTAGCCTAGTTTCTATCAGATCTTACCTCTGTGAATGTGAATGATGTCATTTTCACTTGGTGTTGGCCAGTTTGGAACTTTTAGTTCAATGTCTCCTCGATGATTTGTCTTCTCAATGGGGATATTAGTAGGTTCAGGTACATACATCTCTGAGAAATGAGATAAATGTATGTCACAAATTACAGGCTGCTTTACTTTCCAGTGCTGCTCTTAATTCAGGAAATATACTTGGCCACCTGCAGTGCTTTGTCCTATAGATCCTTTAATTTGCTTCAGAATTTTCACCAGCACTCATCTGGGATTTTGTTTTAAAAGGTGTTTCATTCTGTATAGGGAGTACATGCCTGCTGGCATTATCATTATCCTAATGTGAATGGGATGATACAGTTGTGTGGACAAATTTGCTTTTGAATATATTAGTTCAGAATACATGCTTTACTACAGTTTTGTTCTTCTGTGATACTAAACAACAAAGATACCAAGCTGATATAAAAACTGTCACTGCTGGTTGATTTGCCTTTCTTTATTTTGTAATCCTCAAAGCAGGAGAATTGCAAGAGGGGGTACTGCTGAATCTCCCCAGTTGTCCTGTTCAAAGTAGTTACCAACTGACTGCATAAGATGAAGAATCTCCTGCAGAAGTACGTCAAGACTAGCTTTAAAAACCAGTTGCAATTCTTATGTCCCTTGTGTCTAAAATTTTGTATTATTTTTAAGGCAAGTTAAAATGATAAAAAAAGCAGTGCAATATTTGAAAAGCTTCCAAGAAACTTGGAATAGACAGAAATGTTAATCACTGACAGAATCTGCAGAGATCTAAGAATATGCTTTTTCCAGCTTCACTGATGTAGTTCCATAAACTTGTGAAGGAACAGAGTAGGGGCAAGCAACTAATTTTTGAGTTCACAGGTCTCAGAATAAATAAAATTTAAACTGTATGTTTTCAAAATACACCTGTTAAGACTATTCTTTTTCCTGAAGTCCAAACAAACTGTTATCTTCTTGACACTGTTCAAATATGGACTGATGTTCAAAAGCCAGTTAAAAAGCCCTTATTATCAGTCCTGGAAAACCAACACTGTAATAAATGTGGGTTGTCACATCACATTACCTGGACACATAGGACAGCAGCTTCCCTCCACATTGATAGGTTCAGCACAAGGGAGGGGTGGGCAGCTGACAGTGGAACAGAGAGTCTGACCCTGCAGGCAGTAGCAGTGTGTGCAGCTGTCAATGTCCCAGCGTTCCTCATCTGCATACGTTTTTCCACTGAAGTGGCAGACCACTTTCTTTGGAACTGTATCTTCTGTTGAAGGAAAACAGAGTGGTGTGATCACTGGTAGTGTATGGTCAATTACACACAAATCTGATTTCTTACCCAAACACAAACGTGAAACAATAGCTACAAAGAAATTCCAGCTATAATCTCTGTATCTTCCAGAAATTTTTTGTTAAATAAGTGTCACTTTTGCTTCTTTATGAAGTACAGAGTTAGTGTGGGCTGCTTCTCATTTTCCTCATGCAAGACACTAGAGAACAGATAATTTGGACATGAAATGATGATATCAAAAGTGCTGTGAAAATTAAGAAAAATTGATTTTTTTTTAAATGTTTGACTGTTTGAGACTGCCATTTATTCCTCCTCCTTTACTAGCAAATTCTATTCAATGAAGAAAAAACCCAAAGTACCTACATTTCTAAATACCAAGGTTTAAGGAAGATGAACTTAATCTTAAATACTTGAAGGAAAGATAAGGCAGGGATGCTGAGAAGAGTGAAGCAACTCTCAGGTGACATAACTAGAAGTGCTTAGACTATTATGATAAAACAGATTCAAAGGAATCTGATCATTCCCTGTAACTGCATCAATGAAAAACCCCAGGAAAAGGGCAATAATCAACTCAGTAAATTTTTTCATGGTTAGTATCACATAAATTGAAAACTGGTGTGATCTTAACCCTCAAAAAAATATGTAAAGCTCCTGAACACCTGTCCCAAAGATTGAGAGTTGTAAACCTAACAACTTTTCAGATAGATTTTGACACAGTATGTAACAGGGACCTTGACTTGATGAAGCGAGTAGGTCTTGGGAAAAACAAAAGCAGCATTACACTTTCTGCCTAACCATTCACTACACCATTTGTTTAATGCTGCATCCTATGCAAGCCTTTAAGATGGTCTGCAGTACACCTTCAATTTCACTGTGAAGACAGTCATGAATTGCTTAGCCTAGCATTTTTTTTGCTGCTATAGCACTTCATAGATAATCAATATAAAACTACACAGCAGAACCTCCAAAAGCTAAACAGTACCTGACTTTCATCTTAGCTTCTTGCTACCTTTTTGTCTTAGAGGCGGAAATTATGATGAAGCCGGCCGGTAACATGAATTTGCAGATTAAGCATATGCATCAGTTAACAGAATGAAATCACAAAGTAACTTCTTAAACTGTCAGAGAAATACTGGTTTAATATTCACAAAGATTACACATATAAATAGGTCAGTTAGAATTACCTCCCAAACATAAATAAAAAGCCTTATTAAATAATTTAAGCCACCAATACAGTTTTTAATTGGTGACAACATAATAGATTGACATCATCTGGAATAACTAAGTTAGCTGTCAGCAGACCAGTGGAACAGATCTGGACAGAATAAATTCAGATGCAAAAGAAGACTAGTAAGAAGTACTATTGTGAAAATACTAATGGAATTGTCTGAGAAGTGAGCTGTTCCAGAGATCCTTGGTATGGATATCCCACGGCTTCCATGGCTGTAAATAGGAGTCTCAGCCTCTCAAAAGTAGAAGATTTTATAAGTGAATATGGGGTGGTCATTGGAAAGGAAGAGTGATCGGGCTTTTACAAGTTTGTAAAGAACAAATCACAATTTAATACAGCAAATGTATTTCAGAAGAACAAACAAGGGTAAAATCACAATAGCACTGTTGCGCCTCCAAACCTCAACAGGAAACCTTTAAGTCCTAAGCAAGTATTGTCTTGTGCGTGTCTCCCATTTTGGTGTCCATCTATATGGAAGTACAAGCACAGGGTGAGAACAAAGGCCACAACACTAACAAGCGCTCAAGAACAGCGGAAGCAAGAAGGACTTGCAGTAAGAAACCCAGCATACAAAAATACAGTTCAGACTACCTTGTCTAGATTTATCTGTCTTCCCTCAAATTTCCTCTAGCTGCACCAGTAAATCAATCTCATCTGGTAAACAGTAACTGCTCTGTTTACCACAGAAGACTGATCTTGTCTCTAATCAAACTGATATCCCTTTATCTACTCTAAAGTAGGAGGTTATCTTTCCAAATTATCTTTCTTTGCATGAGAAAACACAGGATGAATTTGAGGATTCATATAAATGACAAAGCATCTAAGGATTGTAAAATTTAGAATCTGAATCTATACCAAAGTTTTTAGGCATTAACCAGCACTGGTTAATGAAAGAAAGAAGCAGAATAAAATACATTGCTAAAACCCAGCACAATTTTTGAAATTCCAATAAATAAAGATGGCCTGTTTCCACAGACTGCCTACCAACCATTTTATTAACTATTACATGAAAACAGTTCAGGAAGAACCTGTACGCAGATGTGCTTCACAGTTCTCAAGAAATGAATAGTAAAACAGTAAGAATCAAGAAGACAAAAATTAAGCACATTATTTCAGTCCTCTTACAGGCAAGAGTACGTAGTTCATAGAAATCATTAAAAAGTTTCCATGAATTTCAGCTATTTAGACCACAAAACGTACTGACAATGTAGTACAGCTTAGATAATAAAATCCATCATCATTGAAAGTCTTCATATCTGAGCACTAATTAGAATCTGGGTTCTGTATTTCATACTGCTGAGCGAGCAGTTGCTACTTAAAAAAAACATTAAATTTTTACAGCTCACACATTTAAGTATTTGCAATATTGTGCAACTATATGGGAATCAAAGTAAATTAATTAAAACCATATCTACATGCTGTATATAATCTGACATGAAAGGTCTAGGCACAAAGTTCTAGAGGTTTTATTTTCATGGCACTAGCTCCTGTGGTGCATCCCTTCCTCAACTTAAAAGAATTCTCCAGCACAGTAATATGGCTTATGTTCCGACCCTACTAGTTTGATTGCCCAACTTCACATACACTGTATCTTTTTAATATTAAAATGTATCCTGGATTAAAATTATTTTTATGGTTGCAAAGTCAGTATCTAGAAGAAAATCCTGCAGAAAAACGGTTGTCAAAGAAACTTTGTATGCAAACCATGAAGAGAAAGTAGTAGGAGAACATAGAACATTCTGCTCAAAATGTCCTCATCAGAAATCTAAGTAGGGTTCCAAAGGCAACTGAGATTTTGAAACTTTCACACTTTTCCAGGCATTTCTTTGACAGAATACCTTGGGTATCCTATAAAATGGCATCACCTATTATTAAAGATATTTTATCTGCAACAAAGATTTCAAAAGCTATATCAATGGTATATATCTGAAAGGACTTCACAACCTTTCTGACATCTTTCTGATGAAGAATTGTATTGTTTACCTGATTCATGTGTTCAATTAACAATATTTAAAGCCTGTCCATTTTATAAAACTCCTTTTTTTTGAATACTTTGTTACTGTATCTCCACTACTACTTTTGGAAATAAAGGTTATTATAAGCTGTGAATGCTTTCCAACAATGTTTCAAAGACTTAATTTCAGTAAGTTCATTATACAGTTCTCTATCAGCAGCTTCTATTCTACAGTCTTTGTACTTACGGTGAACTCAGAAAAAGGTAATCTATAAATAAATACTTCTATTCAAAATACAATGAAAAAGTGATCAGTAATCTCAAATTCTGCAACTTTAAAAACTCCCGGCAATTTTCACTATCTACAGCATTCACCATTTATGCCAACCCCAAATTCAAAACCATTGCATGGTCCTCAATACTCAAATTTCTGTAAACTTTTCTCAAATATACTATTTTTCCTCTTCTATAACTATCTTTATTGAACTTCCTGTTGTTTTTTTCCCTCTATTTTAATTCTGATGTCTTATTAACACTTTTCCATTCTGTGAATTTTCGTAATGCTTCAGCTTATCTTCTTCAGTTGTAAAGAATATTTTCCTCATATTATCACATATCTTGACATATATTGATGTGTTATCTGAGAGATCTTCCTTTAAATAAAACAATTTTTGTGTAATGTTTTCATATAATAAATTATATTCCCAAGTTTTGAAGAGAATGTCCCCTCAAGTTTGTAAGCAGATTACATTTATATCTTCCTGTACTTCTACCTCAAAAACCACAAATCATGATCCTTAAAGCTCCCTCTGCAGATTTCACTCTCTATTTCAACTGAAGGCATAAACTGCATCTCCACAAAACAGGGAAAACATATTTTAATTTGGAAATAAAATTTCTTTCTTATTCCCAAGAAAGGAACAGCAAGTTATCAACTACTTTTATTTGCTCACCGATGCAGTAAGGACAACACTGTCCCTTTCTCAAAACAGGTCTCTCGCAGGAGACTGGTGGGCAAGACTCAGAGTAGCATCTAATCACACCATCCATGCAAATGCAGCTAGTGCAGACATTGGGTTTCCAGGACTCGGCTGTCAGAAAAATGTCTCCTTCATCATTTTTGCAATAACTGGGCATGCTCTCATTGCTTGATGAAGATGGCTGAAGAGGCTCATCTGCAAATATAAATAAATTAAGTTACTTTAACTTACAGTAGCTAACTTCTTTCATATTTCCTCAACAGAGGGTTGACTCTTCAAGAACACAATGGAACTGTAACACATTGGCTCACTACTTCAGGACCAGAAGGACAGAGTCCTATGCTTCTTCAGTTCCTTACATATGATGAGGATCTCATGATGTGTTCTAGAATAAAGGTTATGTACACCTTTATTGAGTTTACTAAAAATACCCCAACAAATAAACCCAAAACAACCCACACAAAAAAAAAAAAAAAAGGAGCAAAATGAAAACCAATCACCATTGGAAGCAGTTCCTCAGAAAGGCACTCTGAATTCTCTGAACTAAATGCTACATAGGGATTCACTTTAAATTACAGAGATTAAATTTTAAATCTAAAACTCGAATCCCAGCTTCTGCCATATCGGATCAAATCCTTGAATGATGCAAAGTGAAAAGCTATTATGCTGCTGTCACCTTCACTAGTGGACTTATATAAGCTAATTATAATTTTTGGGGAAAAAAAACGGAACTTGATTGGGTTTCAGCTTGATGCCAATGGATCTGTGTTATTCTCATGTCCACATGTGAAGAAGACCTATTTCTGCAATGAAGTGGTATCTTAATAGACATTATAGATCAAAAAATATGACTACATGTGCAGAGAACATATAAGAATAGGAAAAGAAAGGATTCAGAAGGGCACTCAGATCAGGTTCTCAATCTAACTGTGTAAGTTATGAAACTAAGCTCCTTATATAGCCAGTGAGGAAAGATCATACAAATACCTCAAAAAGTATTTTGAAGTTAAGCAAATGTTCACTATTATTAATAATGAGAAAAAAATGGAAGTCAAGAGAACTGACTTCTTTACTGAAAATATTTTGTCAGAAAAACCCCTCCCAAACTCAAGAAGAAATGGCAAAAGCTTTTTTTTTTTCCTAAAAGTAAAATTTTTAGATTTTGTTTTTAATAAAGACAAATATTTTCTCAGTGAGTTTACATACAATTCACAGATTTGGACTAAATTTCCACTGTAATAAACTCCCCCATTTGCTATGTAAAATAGGAATTCACACTCATTTATAATTGCAGCTCTTTCTCAGAGGAAAGCAAATCCTGTTATCTTCCTGATGATGTGAAGCAGTTTAGGAGGAATCTGGCACACCCCCTGGGCTGGAATGCTTTGATATTGCTCAGTTGATTTCAAGTCACTGTCAAATCATACCAGGTAAAGCTAAAAGCACACAGAAGTATTTCTGAGACCAAATCTCAAATAGATGAGATACCAATGAAAAGGTTCATAGAAGCCAACACATGTAGAAGGGAAAAGAAACAAGTCTGTATCTGCCTCGCACTTTGACTTTCGTCGTTTCTCTGATCCTACATGTTTCCATGAACAAGTCAGTGCATATTTCATAAACCTTCCAAGTAAGGATTTTGGTTTTCATGCAACCCTTGCATTATTAGATTGCCTTCAAAGATGTTCAAACTTCAGGGCCACAACGCCGTTTTACATAAAAGATATCTCTTGCACACAGTCAAGTTTTGCCATTGAAATAGAAGATTGCAGGCTCTCACTCCAAACTGCTAAAGAGCAAAGGCACCACAACAATAAGTATGCACATCCTGAAACATTCAATATTCACATTACACATTCTCACATCAAGAAAGGACACTGATGAAAGCTGTTCATCAATATATATACCTGGGCACTGTGGACAGCAGGAGTCCTGTGTGCGGGTGGGGTTTTGACAAAGAAGAGGTGGACAGACTTCAGTCTCACACAGGACACGTCCACTGTGGCATGTACATTGTGTGCAAGAATCAATATTCCATGTCTCTCCTTCTACAAAGTATTCCCCACCAGGAGCATGACAGATTGATGGACTGGTAAGCTCTGGCTTCTGCACAATTATTTCATCTGGTAAAAACGAGAATTGGAAGACAGGAAAAATCAGCTGTGACTCCAATGATTAACAAATTTACCAAGATTAGTAACTTTTCTTATTATTGAAAATATTAGAAATAACAAAATCACCTATAAATATATTCTTAGTGAAGTTCTTTCAACTTTATTTCACTTTTGGCTTTATTCACTGGCATCTCATGGAAAAGGGAAAAATATACCCAGAAAATAATTTAAGAATCAGTCTGAATGAATGCTAGTTAATATAAATCAAAGATAACTTCAAGTATTCTCAGCATTTCACACAATTTAAGTCAATCTGTGATGTAGGAATTCCAAGAGACAACCGTCACTTTCTGAAAAATTATATTGATCAGATGGTTTCTTAACTGCTAAATACTAGTATCAGTGCAATTCCTGAGAAGATGAATAAGAATGTTTCTCTTCTGGGATTTAGGAAGTCCAGATTCAGCTTTCTGTCTTTAAGTTTCCTGAATTATGTGTGTCTGTGCCAGATTAGAAAAAACAAAAAACACAGTATCCCCCATCGAAACCCCTAAAAACATTTAAGCACTTAACGCTGCTGGAAATGCTTCATCACTTCGTTCCATTAAATAAATTAATGAATGAATAAACAAATAATTATCTGCACTCTTTGAAGTAAAAACTGCACCCAATGAGATGCCACAGTGTGGAGACTCGTATTTCCAGTGACTGTATGTCACCAAAGGAACTTTAATTCCTTTTCACACAATTAATTACATTACCTCTACAGCCGTGGCTAAAAGACTCACCCAGCCTTTAACCCAGGCAGTTTAGAGATTAGATTTGACCCCCATCAAGTGAAGAAAGGAACTGAAACTGTTTCCCTTGTTCAGTGTTAGTGTCCTTCAACCACTAGGTTATCAAAAAAAATGGAGTTACTCTCTTTACCTCTTGGGGTTTTAGAAGAAAAAAACCCCAAACCTATTCTGCACTCTGTAAGTGTTCAAGCACTTACCATCAAGGAAAAGTTATGCTATGAACTGCCTTCCCCATAGCCTGCTTTGAAGCCCATCCCCCCCATAAGGGGCAATAAGGGCAATAATATTTGTCAGCTTACCATGCTGGTTGCTTTGGACCTGGAGTGACTCAACCACCTTTTTCCATGCACTGTGTACAGGACTCAAGATGCCCCATGAGGCATGTTTTATTCAGCTACAGCAGCCATAAGGTTGAAAGCTATGTGCTGCAACGTGAAGCTTTGGGCTTGTGCACATGCTTCTCTCCACAACTGTAGCACTGCTGTACTTGCCTCGAGAAGTGTTTGTGCCCTTTGCTCTATGACACTGGCATGTAGAAGATACAACACTCAATTATTTGTTTTCATTTCTGGAGAATGATCAGTAGAACTCAAGGAACCTGACTCTGGCCAATCTTAGTCTATTCACAAAGTACCTGTGCATTTCTTCTTTCAGGGAATTATCTTTCACTGATTCACTTATGCTATGCTTTTCCTATTGCTTACGTTTATGAACCACACATGTAATTCAGTAGCATTTACCTGAAGTGAGTAGCTGGCTTGCTGCCTTGCCACTGGCCTTTTTATTTCAGCTGCCACAATATATAACTTTTTATGTAGCAACATCCTAACTCACCACAGCAAAGGCACTACTGATGATTTTCTGGAAAATTTCCCAGTCATCTCCTTTGCATTTCATCCTCTGCAAAGTCATAGGCCTGATTTACTACAGCTTATATAGTGCTCATAATCAGAAAAGCATAACCATACTATTGATGTACATATGGTATTGCTTACTGCTCCCTTTTCAGCACTGAGATTGATATATCACTGCAGCTGAATTGTTACAAACGCAGAATTATTATATTCCTGAAGGAGCAACTAGCCAAACAAATAAGCTCTGGGAAGGATGGTTCTGCAAAACACTAGCGGTTAAATGGCTTCTTAAATCTCACAGGAAACCCGGAGCTTTTGTGCACTGTGATCATCCACTTAAACCTCTTAACATATAGGAACATGGTTATAATCAATGTTGTAGCAGTCAAGGTATATCTTGCTCTGTTGAAAACTAACTAAATATGAAATTGAACATAACTACTTTTTTTTTTTTTTTTTTTTTTCAAGTCTCAAAAATTATCTCTAAGAGCTGCCACTTCCCTATTGGTAGGTTAAAGGTGCAATTCAAAATTCAGTTTATCAAGCTCGCTAGTTACTTTGATATCCTTATGCCAGACACATTTGAGTGATGTGCTCACATACACACAATTCCAAATTGCATTTTTATCTACTGAAATCCATGATACTCATTTAACAGCATCAGTGGGGAATCAATACATTGCAAAATAAAATCAGAAGTACATTTCTAAGAAATAGGAAATCTCAGTGGGGGAAACAAAAGCACACTGGGACTAATTTGGCCATACTAATTCATATACACACATACAAAATCACTTTGAAAAAATGTTGTGTCTGCCCTAGCATTGTAAGACTTTACACCAAGTATGAATTTGCTAACACAGAAGCTGGGTTACTAGTACCTCTAAAGCAGGAAAGGATGTCAGACAAGGCTACACAGACACTGGATTTCAAAGAAACAGACATCACTGGGGAAGTAACTGCTTTTATACAGGGTATCAACATTGCTGGTGCTCAGTATCAAACACAGGTTGGATTCAGAAGAAATCTGAGAAGATAGGTACTGCCAATTTCTTATACTGATCTTTATTCCATGAACTGAACATTAGGCTTACAAATAGATGTATCCACACTCATTCTCTGTATGCAAAGTAATTGGCCACTAGTGCTTCTGAAACACCAAAATTAACATTACTGTTACTTGAATGTCCTGAGGTGTTCTGTTTGTGTTAGGTAAATCAATACACACAAGTATGCTGATACTAGAGTGAAATCACGAATGAGCCTTGATGACCTAACAACAGAATTTCTGGAACTGGAACAACCATCCTACCTTTCAAATGCAAGACTGACATGCTAACCTGTCCTCATGCATATGAAGTATACCACTCCCTACAGTAATACACAAATCATTGTGAAAAAGTCACTACTGCAGGTATTCCAACAGTTCCATCCAGCTCTGAATTCCAGCTAGTGAGAGAGAAAAACAACATCCCCATCCAGTGACATAACCTCAGGAATATAATATTCTGTATTTATTATTTGCTGTTTGGCTGCTTGTCCTGATTTTGGTTGAGACAGAGTTAATTTTCTTCCTAGTAACCAGTACAGTACTATTTTTTAGATTTAGTGCCAGAATAATGTTTATAACACAATGATGGTTTAGTTGTTTCTAAGTAGTGCTTATCCCAAGTCAAGGACATTTCAGTTTCCCATGCTCTTCCAGCAAGGAGGTGCACAAGAAGCTGGGAGAAAGCATGGCAAGGACAGCTGACCTGAACTACCCAAAGAGATATTCCATGCCATAGGACGCCACGCTCAGTACTGGGGGCAGTTGGCTGGCGGAGGCAGATGGCTGCTTGGACACCGTCTAGGAATCGGTCAGCAGGTGGTGAGCAGCTGTATTGTGCATCACTTGTCATTTCTTGGATTTTATTTCTCTCTCTCTTTTTGTTATTTTAATAACAACAACAATAACTTTTTTTTCAATTATTAAACTGTTCTTATCTCAATCTACAGGTTTTACTTTTATTTCCCAGTGGGATGGGGGAGAAGTGAGCAAATGGCTGCATGGTGTTTAGTTGCTGCCTGGGGTTAAACCATGACACTGCTTCTACTGGAACAATATTCACCACTGAATCTTTGTTGTTTTCGTTTGTTTTTCTTTCTTGCCCCATGCTGATGTTTCACTGGGAAGAAAAATGTACTATTTAAGACAAACTGTGGGCGTGCGTGTGCGTGGAGAGTTGGAGGAGAAATGACAATGTCTGCTGGGATGCCTATGGACCACAATGCATACAGCTCTAGCAAAAAATGTACTCCAAGCTGATAAAACACTAAGGTTCCCTTCAAAAATCTCACGGTTTCTAATTTCCTGTTAGATTAGCCAGATACTTGATAATAGGAGAGAAGCAACAGGCAAAGATAGTTCCCCTAGTGTGCATAATTTCTTAGTGCTTCCACCTCAGCTAAAAATTTAATTAATGCTTGTCATTACTAAGATGCTAAGCACTAAGACCTTGGCCTCAGTAACCACTGCTAAACTACTTAGTATTTAAACCATCTCTGCCTTCATGAAAGCCAGTGCCAAAAGCAACACCACGGCTGGCCCTGGAACTCCAGACACCGTGTGCCTGCTCTCAACACTGAAGGGAAGTGCAGACTGAGAAAAGCTGAAAGGCAGATAGACCTTTTGGTGTCTTTGTCTTTTTTGGGGCTGTGTTTTTCCAGGTACTACACAGCGTGAACTGGATTGGAGTTCCCCATTTGTCTAAGCAATCTAAGGAGACTGGTTATCTTAGGTCCTACAGAGGATATACTCTTCACTGTCACTTTCAGAAAGAGGACCTGACTGCTTGTTTTGCCCCAAGGAATCACTGTTCTTTACAAAGAATTTGAATCAGTTCGTAATTGCTGATATCTTGCTAGTGCTGTTTTACCATTTTGCTATTCATAGTAGCATCATGAGCCTCATTGTTCCTACTTGTAACATGACTTCCAGTAAAACCACAGAAAATATTGCTATATTACAAATTAATCTATTTAACACATAAAATATTGTAGGAATCATTCTGAAGACAGAGGACATTAATATTCTACTCTACCCACACTCTAATATTGTTCATAGATGCTTTTCATATCAACACTTATTAAAATTGCATTGGAATGCAACATTAATTGTATTTGGCCTTCTCAGCTAAAGCATTAAAATAATCTTCTACTACTAGTGGCACAGAAGCCTTCCTTGATAATCATAAGATATCTGTTTAAATGTGTACTCCTTTGAGGGGTTGTGAAGCATAGATCAGGAGATGAATTTTAATAATACTCAAAATTAAAGAAGAGAAAAGGTAGTGGCTTATTATAACATGTGCTATTATAGGTAACAAAACTATACACGAGTATAAATTTGACATTATAGCTAATACAGGCTAGAAACTTTTTCTACTGTAAGGATTTCAGTGTGTCAGAAACTAACATGTTAGGACACAAAACATGCATATGCTTTAAATATTTAAGTTCCCATTTTTAACAAAGACTCTCATTGTGTTATAGTTGGGCACAGAAACCATCACGTATACTTATTACTGAATGACGCATGAGATTATGTATGGATCGTAGTGGACACGGATCTGTTGGAGAGGGTCCAGAGGAGGGCCACAAAGATGATCTGAGGGCTGGAGCACCTCTTCTATGAGGACAGGCTGAGGGAGTTGGGTCTCTTCAGCATGGAGAAGAGAAAGAGAAGAGAAGGCTCTGGGGAGACCTTTTAGGAGCCTCCCAGTATCTGAAGGGGGCCTGCAGGAAAGCTGGAAAGGGACTTTTTAGAAGGGTGTGTAGTGACAGGACAAAGAGCAATGGTTTTAGATTTAGATTAGACATTAGGAAGAAATTCTTTACTTTGAGAGTGGTGAGACACTGGAATGGGTTGCTCAGAGAACTTGTGGAGCCTCACCTCTGGAAGAGTTTAAAACCAGGCTGGATGATGCTCTGAGCAACCTGGTCTAGTGAAAGGCAGCCTTGCCCATGGCACGGTAGTTGGAACTAGATAATCTCTAAGGTCATTTCCAACTTAAGCCATTCTGTGGTTCTATGGTACTATGATTATTTTCATGTAGTAGGAAACAGAACACATGTGAAACAAAATCCAATTACAAAACATATAGAAGAAAGCGCGTTACCTGGACATGATGGGCAACACTGCCCTGGATGTATGGTGGGATTGCCACAATTAGGAACGGGGCAGGTGATCAAGGCACACATTTCCCGTCCATTGTGACAGTAACATTCCCTGCAGCCGTCGTGCCAGCTCTCCTCATTCTCATGTCGGCGCCCATCCATCGACAGGCAAGAGCCTGTTTTAACAGGAGGCATAAGAGAAGCAGTTGCCTCTGCACAAAATCAAAGGAAAACAAAGTGTCCTGATAAGCACGTGTTGCTTAGGAAAAACCCCCACACCAACTACATGCCTGGAATTTCATTTATTTTTAAAGCACATGTAAAATCAAGTGATTAATAATTCTATCATTCATGCTTAGAAATAAAGCAACAAGACATATGAAACTAAGGTATACTGAAGGGGATGGTAGGATGTAGTAAAATGCATTTCATTGGAAAATATAATCACTTCTCTCTGTTGCACCTACACATAAAGAAATGCAGTACTAGCCAAACAATATCAGAAGAGAGACAAATGCAATGGGGAGAAATAGCAGAAAGCATGAAGCATATTTAGAATGAAATATTTAAATATTAGTGTATTAGATTATCTATAATTTAAGTACACAATAGCATGTAGAACATAAAAGTATTTACAAGAGCTAAGGTTGTTCTGTCATGAATGACAAAAAAGTATGAGCAAGTTCTAACAGTCATTCTAGATACTGAAAGTATTTTATAAAATGCCTATGAGAAATTTTTTGTTTACATTACTATGATAAATGGCATTTCAGGAAGATAACTGCTCTGACGATTTTATCATTCATTCCTAGCTTTTACTGAGATGAGAATACCATAGCTGCATTATTTGCACTCACTGCGAACACACAAGCAGTTGGTCTAGGGAGGATAAAGTCTCATTTGTATCTTACAGGGTATTTAAGTTCTCCAGGATTCAGCCTTAATATATTCTTTGGTAATCAGCAGAGTGAACTGAGAGCCCAGCACTCCCTCACCCAAACCATTATGATGAAGAAGGATTTAGGATAAGTTTGTCAGTGAACTGACTTGTTTTCAGTGGTATGTCAACCATGTTCTGCCGATACACATATATACATAAGTTTATTTGTATCTTATTTCATTTTCTGTTTAAAAAAGGATGCAATATGAAAAGTAGTAAATTTTACATGTAATTTGAGTAAGGATATTTTTGTGTTTTTTTTGTTTGGTTTTTTGTGTGTGTTTTTTTGTTTTTTTTTTCTTTACTAACATGTAGGTCAGTACTTCTACAGCTGTGGCAGATCTATCAGAGGTGGTCTAAGAGCCACAGGCAGATGGTATGATGTTAGTTTGATGCGTGTTACCAGAATAAGAACCCAACACACAGAAACTATATCAGTATACCATTTCATGAATTAAAAAGAAAATCCATGGCGTAAGGATAAAATACTTCTTAAAACAGACTTTACCCTATTGCATGAACAGAAATATTGTGAAAAAACTTACATTCAGTTACTACACTTTTATACTTCAGTATCAGATTATATATTAATTTTTGTTTGACTTAGTATCACTGGAATACTGTCACACATTAAAATGATTATTAACACACAAAAGTCTTGGATGGTAATATCCTTCCTCTTCCTTAATGAACAAAGAAACTGTTGCAATCAGACTTTTCTTCCTGAAATATTTTAAAGTATACTCCAAAATCTGGAGAAACAAACACAGCATACAGACAACTATTCAAAATTAACTTCACAAACTGAGATTTTCAAGCACTCACAGCACCCCCAGAATGTACTGGTGACTGCTCTAGTTATTCTTGGGCAAGTTGCTAATGAAGTTATGTTGAAGTGACACACTCTTGGCTTAGTATCATTATGATCATGGTAACAAGAAACACTACTTAGAGAGGGATCAAGTGATTTTTGCTAAATATTTGTGCATGTTTTAAAATCCATCCTTGTTAAAGCAAGCACTTAGAAGTGTGCATACACATAATTAGTAACTGAAAAGCTGTATCTGTTTATAGTCTGGGATCCAATTATGGCACACCTAAGAGAATGCCTTGTGTATATTTCATCACAGAATCACAACAACCAGAAAAAGTGTGTTCATTGTGAACATATTGACGAATGACAAGGTAAGTGTTAAGAATTGTCTCACTGGGACTCCATTCAGCAGTTATCCTTTCTTATTTAATTTTTAAAACTTTTATTTCTAGTAAAAGACATATATTGCAGCTTATGTCAGTGAAATCTCTCTGCTTCTCATATCTGCTAGGTAAATATATAAGATTTCAATTTGGTTTTGCTAGAAGTCTTAAAAGTTTTGTTATAAATGTCTGCAGGGTATGATGTCATGTGGAGAAAATATAAATCACAAGGATCCGAAATTATATAATTGCATGTTTGCCTTCAACTACAGGAGAGTGACTTCAAGAGCTCATATACTTTTTTTTCCAGCCCATACTTCCATAGCTTGTCCTATTATATTTCATCATTTTTTTAAAATGCAAAAGAAATAGCTGCTTTAAAAGTTAAGAATGGAGTCATTACAAAAAGCAGCGGGAAAATATTCAAACTTACTTGCCTATAGCTAGAAATCAAAGCACACAAGTAAGAATCAAAGATGATAGGCATGAAAGAACAGATAGGGTGAGAGAAAGCCTGAGCACAAATGGGAAGTTATTAAATGCAACACATGGAGATGAGCGATGAAGGAAGTCTGATAACCAAATTAATACAAAACACAAACAGAAAATACCTTGGAAAAAAAAGACATGTTAAAAGCAGCACAAAACTAAACCAGACACGATAGAAACATCTTATCTCAATCTCCACCTTGAAGTTGGTGCTTACAAGTTTGCGATGTGGCATATGTGAAGTTTTCAGCTTAAGAACACCCAGTCCTTTCTCCTAGGTAAGCACTCTCTCTACTCATTGTTTCTTGAGACCGTGTGAAAAGTTTCCAAGAAACAGCACTTTAATTTTAAGTGGTGTATAGGGCATCTACCAAATCCAAAACTTGAGTTCATAATGAAAAGATCATAGTGAAGAAGATGAACACTGCTACTGAAAAAAATATCCTCAAATACCTTATTTCTAGTACTTATTATGAGCCTGATCTGATTTTTTTTAATGATGATGAATTGATTTTTATGACTTTGAAATGGGAGATGAAAGTGGAGCTGAGGCCTTCTGTTGAAGTTGAGATGAACACAGATAACAACAAATACCCAAAACCCAATACACTCCTTTGAGCAAAGCTGAAAACTCCCCCACCAGTTACCATATTTCAATTCTTACATATTCTATGCAATATTCCTTTTATTTTGCTCTAGCTTCCAACTGCTTTCAAAACAAGTTGATGCTAGAGGCGGTAATGCACTTGCACTTACCTCTGCACTTGCAGATAACACAGCCATGATTGTTCTGCTGGAAGCCCATTGGACAGATTTTACCACAAGGCAGTTCTGGGCATTTCTTACACCGACAGATTTCACAGCCATGCTTGTTCTTCCTAGACAATCAAAATAATTTGTAAAAGGTCAGCAGGTCACTTTAAATATCTACATGTCATGATCTTTAAAGCAAAAGCATCCCCTAAAGAAGCAACTGATCAAGTAAAGGAAATTATCATTAACCCTTAGGTTCAGTGGGTCTATGAGGTGTATTGGTCTCCATCCTGGACAGGTGTTCCCTCCACACGACTGGTAAAATCTCTGTATTTGGTACTTTCAAGCAATAGCAGATGATATATACCTATGTATTTGCGACTACTATTGATGATCAATTCTTTTTTCAAGTGAAAAAGTAGAAACACAGAATCACAGAATCACAGAAGAAGAAGGTGGAGGGGTATGTAGGAATCTGTTATAATTCCTATGTTTTTATAACACAAATTACTGTAACTGTTTTTTCTCCAACAACAGGTAAGTACAGTAGATTTCTTCCCTCGCATATTAAAATGAGAGACATTTCTGAAAACATTAAATATGCAGACACAAAGCTCATTTGAAAACAAGCAGGTGGAATGCCAATAACCCATCTGAAAAGTAGCAGACACAGAGCAACATACTTTCAAACAGAAAAAAAACCAGCAAACTTCTCGGCAGACAGAGTACAGAGAATCAAGAACACAAAAGCTTCCAAAGCTTCCAGGTAAAGCTAGGCAAGAGTCTAGACTGCCACCTGACAGCATCTCTTCACGACACCATAAAAATACTGCTTATGAGAATCCTACACTGAGTATTTGCTTGTCTTTTTTTCAGGACGACAGAGAATACCATTCAAACTTTAGGCAGAAGTGTACTATTTCCCTTCATATACAGATAGAGTAATTTTCTGTGCCTTCTGTGCCTTCCCAAAATACAGGGCGGGGCAGAAGTTGATGAAGATGTTCAAGATAAAGAGGGAGGGAAAAACCCCAATACATTTCCCGAGTCTTCTAATAAACATAATGCTTTAACAAGGTTTTAGTCAAAAGGCTGAGGAAAACTCTACTTTTTCCTCCTTAATTGCTGTAACCACATTACTTTTAACACCAAAAAAATGCTTCTTTCCATTAATGTGCAGAGCTTTCAAACACTGAACTTCTATTAAGTAGTTTTTTTCAGACAACTGTGAAAAGGTTTTGGTTCCTTTGAAATGCATGAACTCCAGATTTTCCTATTATTAACCTCTGATAGCCTTAAGCAGAAAAAAAAAAAAAATCACAAACATGAGGATTACTCCTTAACTTTTCACTCTCTAATATACTGTTCTTTTAATACTTGCTCCTTTAATTTCGTTTTTGTGACCAAAGTTTCACATTAAAATAGAGATTTGTCTTCCATTTCATTCCATGCTTTGATGGTCGCAACAGGCTTGGAAGTCACATCAAGCTTGCTATTTTAGAAAAAAAATTGGCATGGTAGCAGTAAAGAATGAAACAAATGTACTATACAACCGCAAATCTGTAATTTTAGCACCAAAGTAAGACTTCAAGTGAAATGATCTTAAAATAGTTCTTACCACTATGTTAGCCCTTTATACTACAAACTTCTACATACAAAGTTATCTTTAAATATTGTTCATTTCATTCAGTGCAATTATTCGTATTTTTTTTTAGACAGTGACAAGACTAGAGTGGTAATTAACAGTTGTTTGGGCAAAATGAATGATTTGATCGATTTCTTTTATATAAAGCTAGGCCCACCCATCTTTTTTTTTCTCTTTAGTCCTCTTTGATTTTCATTCAGAGGACTGAATTATTTCTGGGTAGATAGCATTAACGTAAGCTTCAGGTATGCACAGAATGATGAGAAAAGAAACTGGA
>VWZK01018176.1:0-26581 GCA_013396935.1 Baryphthengus martii
TAACAGAGAGTGTCTGTTATAGGTTTTAGAGCTGCTCTGACCCAAAACCACGACACCAGGGAAATTGTGGATGCTCCATCACTGGATGTGTTCAGCTCCAGGTTGGATGGGGCCTTGAGCAACATCGTCTAGTGGGAGGTGTCTCTGCCACAGTAGGGGAGTTGGAACTAGATGATTTTTAACGTCCCTTCCAATCCAAACCATTATATGATCTATGATTCTGTGAAAATGCTTTTTACCCATCTTAATTTCTGGTTTATATTTCATAGAATCATAGAATTGTTTAGGTTGGAAAAGACCCTCAAGATATCAAGTCCAACCACAAACCTAATACTGCCAAATCCACCACTAAACCATGTCCCTCAACACCACATCTACATGTATTTTAAATATCTCCAGGGTTGGTGAATCAAACACTTCTGTGGGCAGCCTGTTCCTGTGCTTGATAACCCTTTCAGTGAAGAATTTTTTTCTAATATCCATTCTAAACTCCCCTGGTGCAAACTGAGGCTGTTTCCTCTCATCCTATCACTTATTACCTGGGGAAAGAGACATCCACCTTGATACAACCCCCTTTGAAGTAGTTGTAGAGAGCAGTAAGGTCTCCTCTGAGCCTCCTTTTTATCAAGATAACAGCCCCAGTTCCCTAAGCTGCTTATCATAAGATGTGTTCTAGACCCTTCACTAGCTTCACTGCTCTTTTTTTGACACACTTTAATCACAATTGTCACGCTCTAGACAGTCAAAATACTTCCTAATATACAGGGCTACTCCACTGCCCCATCTTCCTGGTCTATCCATTCTGGAGTTTATTGCCTCACTGCAGCACTCTAGTTCTGTGAGCCATCCCATCATGCATCTGTGATTGTAACTATATAATATTTTTCCAGTTGCACAATGACTTCCTCCTGTTTGTTGTCCATGCTGTGTGCACTGATGTAAATGCACTTCAGTTGGGATGTTTATCCTGCTACCTTTTGGGGGGGAAGAACCTCTAATTTCTATGTGACTGTTCTCAGGGGCTTCCATGGTTTCCTACACATCAAGAACCCTTATGTCTTTGCTGCTACATGGATCTGCATTGCCTGCCTCCACTGAGATGGATGGTTTGACCTGTTTTGTCTCATGGGTTTTCCTCTTGTCTTCATTTGTACAAGTACTTTTCTTTTTAAATATACTTTTTTTTCCTTATATCAAACTTTTCAACTGAGTCATGCAAATTTTGTCTTTCTTTTTTAATTTTAACTTTTGGCACTATTTATTTCCTGAGATTCTAAGAAATAATTTTTTTTGTGCTTAGAGGCTTCTTGCTTTTTGCAGTGCTTTTTTTTTTATTATCACTATTTTAATTATTTCTCTACTTTGGCTATTTGCCTCATTTACACAGTAGCCTTTCATAAACTGAATATCCATGCAATGATTTTATTTACGTTGATCTCTCAATTAAATAGTGGTCAGTACCACAAAGTGGATCTTTCATTCGTGTCTCTTGAATTAGATCCTATGCTCTATGGAAAGTCAAATTTAGAATAGTATTTTTCCTGTAGATTCTAAACCATGGCTTTCTATAAAACAGTCATTTCTCTTCTTCACATGCAAAAATAGTATCTCTACATCTTGTCCTTTTTCCAGTCTATATGTGGGCAGCTGAGATGATCTTACTCTCCTTACCTGTCATAAATTTGCATTTTCTCTTGTCATGCTTAACATTTCCTCCTCCTCATCACTGCCCCATTGTACCAGTGAAGTGTTCAGAAGCACAATCTTAATACAATGAACTTTAACATTAGGGGTAATCTCATCTGGCGTTTTCATCCTGAGAGAGTCTATAATGCTTTATATTCTACAATACTTCTATGCCATTACATTAAACTAGTAGGATGCCCATCGTCTCATCATTAAACATATCTTCTTATTAGTTTTGCTTTTGTGGCTCAGCATTGTTGCATCATAGACTGAACACGAGAGAGGGATGAACAGTCCTGACAAGCTAGTATCAGATGAGGCTGAAATAAATAGATGATGGTTCAGTAGGCAGGTCAACTGGCTGCCCAAAGAGAAAGTCTGAAAAGCTTTTAAGATTCCTTCCCTGCAATGATTAATCCTTATAATATCACTTTAGAAACAAAAAAGCCTTATGATAAACTGCTGGTTCAAGTAGTCAACTAGGCAATGATTGCACAATTTGCCCTGTAGTACTTGCAAGAGCATTAGGCTAGGGTTTGTCCATATGTTTGTGAAGATAGTCCTGAAGATTATTTTCTTGACAAGAGGCTGATTACTTTGCAGCTTCCTGAGTTAGTGAAAGAGGTATTGGAACTAATACTTGACTAATTAATATAACAATAATTTAGTGGTGGACTTGGCAGTGTTAGGTTAATGGTTGGCTAAAGGTCTTTCCCAACCTAAACGATTCTATGATTCTAATTAAATAACAACCAACCACAATAACGAAATAAAATCCATATTTGACCACAGCTTTCTGTATTGCCTTTTTATTGAGCTGGGAAAATAATAATGAAATATGTCCATGGATACATGTTTAAGTATTACACTGGTGTCTCTGTGTTTCTACTCACTTTTCAGGCTAATTTCAACCTTATTTCTGAACTAAAGCTCTACAGAAAGATCTAGATGTGAGTTTTTATGGAAAATAAATCTTAAATTCATGTATATTTGTCTTCAGGGAAAAGAACAAACTCCCCTTACTTGGCAGGTTATGTCTGCTTTGTCTTTAGGAGCTATATCCAGAGGAGATAATGAAGCCTGGTATGATTCCTGACTTAACCCTATGCATCTATATCCATGTGTGATGTCCATGGCAGATCTGTCTGTAGGGTAGGGAAGTAACCAACAGAATATCTTTGGCTAGAAATCCTACTGCCTTGGGGACAGATGAGGACCGTTTTTTCACGAGGCACGTTTTCAATTGCCTAAACATCAGGCAGTGACAATGTACTGTGCCATTAGTGCTCTGCTAAAGTTTCATACATTTCTGCATGAGGTTAATACACATGACACAGGATATGAAGGAGACCTTTGCCTTTCTGGAGTGACAGAAAGAGGCCACAGCATCTAAAATTTTGCTATATTTAGGAAACTAAATTTTGCCTTTGTGATGACAGCAGATTGTATACCTGGTGTTGTCAAGTCATGGACACTGCCCATATGCACTACAGATAAATGACTGTTACAACACACATAAAATGGCTGTCTTTCAGTTTCAAGCTTTTCTCTCTTCCTCCCTGTCACAGCTGTCCCTCTGCCATCACCCTCTGGATGTACTGTAGACAAGTATGTGTGGCCTTGAACACAGTTCCAGATCCCCATAGTTGGTTCACACAACAGGCAGATCAAAGACCAGCAGCCAGAACCTATGATCTCTGTGACGAGGCAAATAAATTTAAGCCACAGAATATAATATTAACAGCTCCCAGAGACAAGGAAGTTTGGCTGTTATTTATCTGGCAGCCTCGGAGATAAAAGGTTGCAGATAAACTATTCCTAATCCCCTGAATCAATGCCCTAAAAGAAGACACAATAGTTACTTTAAAAGATGTCAAAGGCTGTTCATAGACAATGAGATTAATTTGATTAAACATCAATTTCTTCAGTGAATAAAAATGATTAGTATTCACTAATCATAGTTTACTATGTTTGATAAGCTTTAAAAAAGAAAAATGGGTATTCGGTCATTTAAAATTAATTGCTGTCAGTCTTAGAAATAGTGACAAGGCAAAAGAAATAATGAATTCTCTGATATCTATGCATGACTTTGCAGCAGATTAGAGAATAAAACTAGCGGCAGTAGCAGCAATAATAATGACAAAACCAGTAATACGATGCTTAGAGATTACAGGATAGAGCTTTTGGATTACTTTAGTACCTTTGAAATGGAAAGGAACCCTTCTAATATACACACCTGTCTCATCTGTTAGAAGTTGTCAGTGCCCACTAGTGGTTAGTAGTTGGATGCCATAGACTTTAGCAGGAAAGCATCATAGTCAATAATTGATGTTAATTCATCTCATTTCACTGATGTCAGCAGAGCTGGGATTCACTACATTCAAGTCTGGCCCTCACTATTTACAAATGGCATATGGGAAACATTTGATCAGTTGTAATTACTCATAGCCAACTGCAGCTCTATCGGTGGTGGCAGGCTGGGAAATGTGTTCAGTTTGAATTTCCAAGCATAAGTTGATAAAGCTACACAGAAATCAGTACGTACATCCTATGGAATGTGGGATTTTGTGGTTTGTTTGTTTTTTTTTTTTTTTTTTTTTTTTTTTTTCTGGTAAGAAAATAACCCAAGCACACACAAAACTGGAAATGCACAATTTAGCACGTATTTCTTTGAAGAAATTTTCAGGACAGAGGGGTGGCAAGGAATTTAGACTGTACTGGTAAATCAGAGAGCCCAAGAAGATTGTATCACGGATTCAGTCAGGTAGGTCTGGAGCTAGCTTAGAACCTACCTGCCCCTAGGTTTCCACCATTGTCATGATCTCACTGAAAGTTGAGATTTACCAGTTGAGATCCAGTTCACTGGAAATCCTCCTATCAGTTCTAGACAGACAAGCTGGTTTTTCCCTATGTTGGAGCAATGAGCTTTCTAATTCACATTTTAATCAACATTCCTTCCTTTGTAAACAAATGGGAAAGAGATGAATATATTCAAAATCAAATCACAAAGCAATTCAAAACAGTAGCTGTGCTCGAATCACTACACAATGAAATGGGGAGAAAAGGTATTCCTGAATAGTACTAGCAGCTGATAAGAAAATACAGAGCTGTAATAAGAAAATAGTTACTCATTATCATTCTTGCCTTGAAATAGCATTTGCATGGAGACAATTTATGTTTTATTTTAATAACATGCTAAGGGTAAACAATATAAAATATATTTTGGGATGACTTGTATGATTCTGAGGAAATTACTCCTAAAAGTTTTCTAATATTTTGTCTCAGAATTTCGTTGCTGTTTCCTGCTAGTCTTATCTGTTCAACATGTTGATATCTGAAGCTCTATATCATATCCTCTCTCTCTATATATATACATATGAATAAAACCTGAGGGTGTCAACAGACCATTTCTGCTTTCTATTTCTTTCCCTTTCAACTAAAGGCTGAAGAATACTAATAAAATCGCTTCTTTACCTCTCCCACTCTCAGGCCATCTACCCTATAGAAAAACTGGAAGTTAGACCTGCTCAGTCCAGAAACATTGCTTTTCAGTTCATTTCACTCTTGTTCAATAATTATCAGTAGTAAACAGCAGAGGGCTGTTAATGACCTTTAATTTACTTTAGAAACTTAAAATGCAAGTAATTTTGTTCCTCCTGGGTATACATAAATGAGGGAAAGCAAAGAGCACATACATTTGACTTGTCACAGAACAGTCATTAGATTTATTAATCAGTATCTAGCAAATTCCTTTTCAACTCAGAAGTTCAGAGCATTCAAAGCAGCCAAGATAAGAACAGTGAAAAGTGCAGGGAAATGTGGTTTTCTGGCTCAGAGGTGGGAAAGAGGTTGTCTCCATTCTGCTGCTGGTTTTCATGGTGACTAAAACAAGCCACTGAATGATTCTACTCCTCACATGAGAACTGTGTTACCAGATCTAGAAAGGGATGTACATCAAAGGAGAACAATTGATTCATATACATCAGTAGTGGGAATATTGATTAAGAAGAATGATTAAGAGGAAAAATATTAAAAGAAAGAATTAAAAGAAATTAAAATATAAGAAAAATAATGAAAAGAATGTGCTATACATTGCAATGCATGCAACAGCCTCAAAATATAAATGGTGAAAAGCCTCTTCTTTACAAAATAAGATTATAAACAGAAAACAGTAAATAACCAAGCAGTTGTAAATGTGCTTGCAAACATTCAATAAAAGCAATGCAGTGTAAATTAAGGACAACTCCTAAGCAGTCAGCAGTTATATAAGTGTAAAATCAGCACAAGTGAGGTCATAGCAGGGTCTAGGAATGTTAATGTACTTGAACTGGAATGTTAATGCATCTGAACAGGAATGCCAGGTACAGCTTTACAATGCGGTGTCTGGAATTAATATTGAGTACTTTTCCCCTCTAATAGACTTTGGCACTGTGGAAAATACAAGAAGCATAAAAGAGGAAATCTCATTCGTCTGCCAAAACCACAATCAGCAAAGCAAACTATGAGCTGATAAACAGCTGGTTTTCATTCTGATTTAACAGGAACAGAAAGGGAAATACGGAAACTGGAAGACTGCAAATGAGGTGGTTTCACTTGCTGTTCCAATGCTTGAACATCCCAAGGAACACACAGCACCTGAATTTTGGGTGTCCTTCTCTGGTGCTGACTTATTTTTACTCTTTCAAAGCTCTCCAGTGCTCAATTGTATCTCACAAGTGGATGCAGACAAGTGCCATATGTGTCACAAGAAATCAGTCATTCAAAAAAGGAGAATCATTTTGTGCCATTTCAAAGAAAGATCCCTATTGAAGCCACACAGCCAGAACAAAAAAAATCAAAAACTTCTCCCACCCCAAAGTCAGCAGCCAAGCAGCAGAGTGATGAAAGAAAAGTAATTCAAGAGGAGTACAAAATAAGGAGAATGAGAAAGAACATGAGTTAGCCTGGGTGTTTTAGGATGGGGATAATTCAGTACCAAGGGCCAGGCTGTTGTAAGTTGAAGTCAGATCACAGTGGACTTGGCTAGTTGTCTCTTTTTATTATTTTTGGGACTGCAAGCCTTTAGGGGGAATACTATGATTTGTAATAACAGATGTTCATTTCACACCATCTTAGCTTTGGACATTTCATGGTTCTGTGCAAAGATACCATTCTGAAGAAACTTGTATTGTGCCACTACCTTAGCAAACACTAAGACTTATAAAAAGCCTGAGAAGTAAAACATAAAAACACAAAAAAAGAAGTGAGCTTCTTTACTACTTCTTTACTATTCCTTTACAAAATACTGCTGAAACAATTGTGAGTAGTTGCTGAGACTTTCTTTTTCTAGATCCATGTGTCATAAAGCAGCAAGAAGTGCAGATTAAAGAAAAGCAAATACTGAAGAGTTAAAATGTCCTCAAGCTAGCTGTGCATTCAAATCTACCTTTGACCTTGCCTTTTGTTAATATGAGACAAACCATTCCTCTAACTGGCAGGATCTCAGAGGATTTGAAATTAAATCAGGTCCCTGCCTCAAGGTATTTAAATTAAGTAGCTCTCTTGGTTGGGGCAATGTAAGTCAGCTGCCCATTTAACTAGGCTGAGGAGGGAGGACTGGCTTTTCTGGCACAGCTCCAGGTGGGCAGTTGCCTTCAGAGTCCAACAAAGTCCCTTCTTACACAGAGCAGAGAGAAGGATGTTAAACACTTTTCCCAAGCCATCATCATCTTCTTAATATCTGCTCCTTAATGAATCCCAGCCGAAGGACAATTTAGCAGATGAAGACTGTTTCTTTTGGACTGAAGGACCTTGACCTCTCCTGTTGCAGAGGACATTTATCTCCTTCCATGTCTCGCTGGTTGTGAGGCACATCATTGTTCTGTCCGCATTCTGCTGCATGTATCCCTAGCTGGGAACAATGGCAACCATGCTCACAAGCTGCTTTCTGAAGATGGTACCAGAGACTATCTGGGCTCTGTCCAAAAAAGGGGCTCAAAAAGGGATGACCAAACACTGGAGGTCTCCACCTTGATGAATTCTGCAGTTAAGGCTGTGGGGTGGCATTTCTCAGCTGGGGATGCCTCTACTGGCATAGAGGCCAATCCTACTCTAATTAAGCTCCTGCCACTGGAAATGAGCTTTCAGAGCAGCTAATGAAATAGTTAATTTCTCAGTGGCTATTAATTATATCCATATTTAGACAATAAACTATGTTAACTTCTGAAGTTTCAGAGCTACAGACAACAAAAGCAACACAATAGTGGTACATTATCATTTGAAAGAGACAATATGAGGCATAAAGATAGCAGAGAGAAGAGTTCTTACCTCCTTTGTTTAAGAAATCCAGGGATTTGTTTGTGGAAGGGAAGTAGAAATAGTCAGGTATGGAAGCAATAAAAAATAGTGCAGGAATGTTCTGCAGACTTTGAGATTTTCTCAATAAGGTGCCTTGGACCTGGTAGGGCTAAGAAAATCTCTTCAGAAGACACACAGGAAGGAGTAGATGAGGGAAGAGAGAGAACTTGGCATCATAATTAAGGAATTCTAAAATTTTTTTGGATTTGAAAAGCCAAATTAGAGCATTTTTTATGGTTTCACATATCAGATACATGTCCTACTGGAGAGGAGGAGGTGCACAGACCCTCTGACAGATGGAGAGAGTTAATTGATCCTCATCTGACAGCCTCTGGGGGGTGGTGGGGCACGCCTTGAGAAAACAGCATTCATTTTCTGTCTAAAAGGAGGACATTAATAGTCCTATGTCATTTAGTACGATTTGCTCCTTTGATCTGTGTGTGGCTTTGTCTATCCTGTGCTAATTTACTTAAGTGTTTGCAAGGAGGGGCCAAGGGGAAAAAGCTTTCATTAGAACTACAGAACTGCTGAGTTGTTTGACAGTAATTCTGTTTGGAATTCATTTATTTAAGTACAGACAAGGTGAGGTTGAGGAATGATTTTTTTTTTTTTTTTTTTTTTTGTTGATACGAATAGGATAAATGGTTGAATGGAAATGTGTGTGCTGATGACTGGAATTGCTAAAAGCTTATCCCCGAACATAGTTCACCTAGTGCAATGCAATGGCTTTGCTGACTGGGGCCTCCTTTCTGTGCCTGGGACACTCATTCCTGCTCGAGACCAAAACCAGGCAAATACATGTGTCCGTGCAACTACATATACAGGAAAAGCTGCAGTGAAAACTTCACCAGCATTTTTCTCTCAGTGTGTCCCAAGACTCCCAAGGGCATGATTTATTAGAGACAGTATTTCATTTCCTAGAACTATTTTCTAGCTTACTAAGATGCACTTACTCAGTGCACTGAGATTGTACTGAAATGACCACCAGGCTTTTCGCTTGAGCAGCAGTCTCCTGGGAACAGATTTCAGTCACTATTAACCTCAGCTGTTTAAATCATTGACAAGGAGATAAAATGTTCTTATCTTTTTACCAGTTCTTCAAGTTGTCTGCTCCTTCATTTTGCTGAATAAAGTAGAACTAATTGCATATGAGTTGTGGTGGTGTTGGTTGGTTTTTGTTTTTTTTATTTTCTCTTCAAAGGGGTAAACTGAAGAGGATGAAATGTTCAAAGTTTGATCTCAACAGCCTCTCTGTGCAGACTAGTTGTGATGTGCATCTGCACTTTTCCACTCTATTCCTTGACCAAGGAATTCTTAGTGGTCATTTCTGGCTGGGGCTACTCTGCTTAGTAAAAGAAACAAAGATGAGAGACTCTAAATATGAATTCTGAAGCAAAAGACATAATTGTATAAAATATAGGGTTATAAAATAGCATGCTGAATATCCTACTAAAAATAAGCATTTTTAGTCAAATAAGAACTGAAAAATATCAAAGATTTCATAACAAGATATTCTAGTGACTTTTATTTTTCTACCAGGAAGTAATATAAAATAACTTACAAAGTTTAACTTTTTTGTGTGTGTGTGTGTGTTTTCTAATTAATTCACAAGTAAATTAAAGTGAATGTTCCCATGCATTAACTTGAAATAATGGATATTATGGAAATATTTCAGTTTATACCTTTTAAAAACATTTATTTTTAACTAATTTATTTTCATAAAACTTAAACATCTAATGATCCCGGTAAAAGATAGAGAAGGTGTTAAAGAACTTCTAAATTTAGATAAATGAAAACACTAACTGAACAGGTACCAACTTCTCTTAAAGCGTTTCCCTAGCTGTACATAAGAAATACAATTTATTTAGAAAATATCAATTTGTACTTCACATATATGCTTTGCTTTCTTGGATTCCAAGATTACAAGGCCCCTTATTTCCTTCAGGAACAGCACTCATTAATCTTGTGTGCCATTAGCTCTGTCTTAAAGACTTTGAAGTACATTTTCCACATCTGGCTGCATGGAAGGTCAGAATGTTCCCAACTTTATTTAACTACAACCAGATTCAGAAGACTATTTTCCAAACCATGTAATTCTTATGTTGTCTGTCATTTCGCATCACTCCCAAGACAATATTAAACCAAAAATTGCTATGCTGTTGGTGATTTGATTTACATATTAAATTAAAATACAATAACATCATTCATTTCCATATTGTTCCTCACAGCAGCCTTGGACAAGTTTTATAATTCAGTCAATATTGATCTGTGTATTAAGTGGAAATCTTTTCCAACTTGAACACACAACGATGAAACACTAACAAATTTTCATAACTAATGGTAATCTTTGCCTCAAATAGCTTTTAATTAAACTAAAGATAAAATATATCAACTACGGACAAATCTGCAGTAGTTTAAGACAGGTATAATTTTTTCAGCAGAAGCTGAAGACAAGATACAGAAGTGCTGGATCCACATTAGCCCTTGCCAATGAGTATGCACTTCAGCTCTCAACCCTCACCTGTGACATCCCACCTTTAAATGGGGAATGTCTCTCTAAGTGAAATCATGATGCCATTGGAATCAGTGGAAAAAATCCAAGATTTTATCTGCAATAGCTTTTTGTCTCTGTTCTTATATAATAATCTGTAACAAGCAGGTTTTATATTTGGCTATATTAAAATTCATATATGAGATACTAATGAAAGCTAAATGTCAGATTGTTCCTTTGGTTCACATTAGACTTTTCTCTCCATGTCTCTCCAGCTCCTTTCTTTCTCTCCCTTTCCCTTTATAAAATACATAGGTACTATTTGAATAAAATACAGATAGTATTTGTAATTTTGAGAAACTCAGGATATTAATCATTTCCCATACAGAACCACCACAGGCACTTCAAGACTTGCGGGGACATTTATAATTAGCCATTTATTTGCACTAGCTCTTTTACCTTGTTCTTTAAAAATGTATCTTTCTGTTTCACAGCTCACTTACCTGACTGTTTAGATGAGCTGTATTACCAAAGCAAGTTTATCTCTCCAGTATCTCCAGTATCTGCAGCAGTTATCCCTAATGACTTTACATGACTTACTGTTTCTCTCAAATTTCTTCTTCCATGATCTAATAAATCTTTCCTTACAACTCAAGGCTTCTGCTATCTTTTCCAAATGTGATATTTTATCCTGAAGCCTTAGTTTGTTCTATTTTTTTCTGCTTTATATCTTTAGATTTCAGCTTACTCACAGAGCAATTTCATATGAATTGTTACCGTAAATATTCAAAATCTTTGCATGCTACCTTTGGATCTCCGTTTCTCACAATATATTTTATGGCTTACCCAACAAATGAACAAATTACTTGCAGGAGTTATTTCATTGATTCACTGCAGAAAATTAGGGCGAAATAAAGAAGTCTTGAACAGCACACTTCAGCATTATGCAATGATTTAAGATAAGAAATGAGGAATGTCCTATCAATTGAGTCCATGGAGGAATGTGGAAAGGCAAAATGCTGTTAACCTAGTTATAGTTTGAGGTAGACACTTACATGCATTATAATATTTTCTCATAGGGATATAAAATAGCTATGACTCATAACTCTCCCAAAGCTACACAAGATCTTGTCCTTCCAGACTTACTGCACCAACTGCATGCTAAGAATTTTTACTGAGGAAAATTTCTAGATACTGTATTGCGCATACAGATAATGAAATGTAGTGGATTTAAAGTATCATATACTGCAAGTATATTACAGTGCTCTGTCATGGATAACATGATATTTTTAACAAATTCTTCAGTAGTTTCTAGGATTAAGTGAAGTAACTTTGGCAGACACATCCTTAGCCCCTTAGCAGAATGGGAGAGGGTTGAATCTGAAAAAAACCCATGCATTGGAATTTGACTTGTGGCTTCTGGAAAATTTGTTCAACACAGAGAGCAGAAAACATGAATGCACAGATAGTCCTCAGAGAAGGCTAGAAGCAGCTCTTGGAATAGTCATGACTCTTGGACCCAGTGACTGAGCTGCAGATCTTGTAGGAAAACAGGAAAATAAATGAAAGACAGGGCAGGATAGTGCTAACAAGATGTGCCCCTGAACCCACACTAACAAGACTTCAATCATAGGCAGTGGACACTGGCTGGAGTGGTACTCAGGGTTTCCTTCCTATGCTCCTTCATTTAGCCACGTCCCATATGTACCTGAAACTCATCCAGTCAAATCCACTGTATGACCTATCTTTAAAGCATATTAGCATCAGGCTCTCCAGATAGCCTATGGGAGCACTTCCAACATCTTTGACATGTGAAGCCTGTCAGCACAGTCTGAACTGAAGCTGGTTGGGACAACAAACTACAGCAGTCACTGCTCATTCAGAAAATGCTGCACTTTAGTGCACAAAAATGACTGTCTTCAGAGAAAGCGACTCAACAGCACTGTCTGTTGGCAGATAATGCACACAGGGTCTCAGAGCAGCAGCGAGGCAGAAGATATGATGTCTTCCAGTTTTATGCATTAACTTTGCCATATGTCATCTACTGAGCTGTGCAAACTATTGTACTCATACCTACTGGAGCTCGAGTTTGGATTTTTTTTCTTTTTTTTCTGCTCATTAAACTCTGATCACGTTACCGAAATTCCTACAAGCTCAGCTGAACTAGAAAGCTAGTGAATCTACATCTGGAGACTCACCAGAGGGAGATGGTGGACAATCGCTGTGTTCCAGTGCAGCTTCCCTAAAGGCTACAAGGATTCAGCTTGTTCCTTGTTATTTAAGACACATTAAGCTATGATAAAAAAGATCATCCTCAAAATATACAATCTCCCAAAGCTTCAGAAGTATGTGAAAGAACATTTTTCATATGCTTTCCCATTTATCACATGCCTGTGTCTTTCTGCATCATCTGCCTGGTAAGCCCTCTCTCCCAAGATCCATTGTATGATGCCATCTCCCTCAGCAGCTTCAGATGGCTGCCTTTTTAAAAAATCAACCTGCCAGAGAAACATTTTCTTATTCTCTCTCCAAATGTAGGCTTCCTCCCTCCTTCCACACTAAATCATAGTGGCTTAAGGCCCAGAATGGGCAATTGTCAGTTCTGGATCAGTTGAAAATGTGGCTTGAGCATTTTCTTTCCCAACCACACAAAGTTAGGAACAAGAGTTTTAGACACTTCACAGAATGACAGAATGGCAGAATGACAGAGATTGGAACAGTAGGGATTGGAATTGACCTCTGGAGATCATCTAGTCCAACCCCTGTGACAAGGCAGATTTGACTACAGAAGGCTGCATAGGAATGTGTCCAGGTGGGTTTTGCATGTCTTCAGAGAAAGCGACTCCACCACATCTCTGGGCAGCCTGTTCCAGTGCTCCATCACCCTCAAAGTAAAGACGTTACTCCTCATGTTTAGATCGAACTTTTTATGTTCACATTTATGTCCATTACCTCTTGTCCTGTCACTGGGCACCACTGAAAAACGATTGGTCTCATCCTCCCGACACCCACCCTTCAAGTATTTATAATCATTGACAAGATCCTCCCTCCGTCTTCTCTTCTCCAGACTAAAATGACCCATCTCCCTCAGCCTTTCCTCACCAGAGAGATGTTTTAGTCCCCTAATCATCTTCATAGCCCTTTGTTGTACCCTCTCCATCAGTTCCCTGTCCTTGAAGTGGGGAGCCCAGAACTGAACACAATACTCCAGATGTGGCCTCACCAGGACAGAGAAGAGAGGGATGAGAACCTCACTCAACCTGCTTGACACACTCTTCTTGATGCACCTCAGGATACCATTGGCCTACTTGGCCACAAGGGCATATCACTGGGTCATGATTGTCCTTTTGTCCACCAGGAATCACAGCTCTTTTTCCACAGAGCTGCTTTCCAGAAGGTCAGCCCCAAAGCTGTAGTGATACATGGGGTTATTCCTCCCTAGGTGCCCTTGTTGAATTTCATAAAGTTTTTCTCAGCCCAGCTCTCCAGTCTGTCCAGATCTTGCTGAATGGCAGCACTGCCTGCTGGTGTGTCAGTTTCCCCTTCCCGTTTTGTGTCATCAGCAAACCTGCGGATGTAGAAGTCCTTGTCTACAAGCACAAACCTGCACTTGTAGAAGTCCTTGCTTCCCAGTATTCCCAAGTCCTAGAGGGCCCCTGAGTATCAGATTTCAGAATTATGTCAGTTTTCTGAACAGAACAGTAAATTATTTTGTAAGTTAGTTTGCATTTGTTCAGTTAAATTTGTCTCTTTCTGAGGCACATGTTGTCAGTGAGACTAAGAATGAATAAAAGCAGAGCAGGAGGAAGATGGGAACTCTCTGAGACAAGGTTTCAGTAAGATGAGACAATAAGCATGGGAAAAGTGGCTTGCAAAAGAGCAAAGGCATAGGGAGCTGTAAACCAGTGTGTGTTACAGCTAGAAGAAGATGGAGACATTTGTGTTAAAAAAAAAAAAAAAGAAAAAAAAATATTAAGGTTTTTAACTGTGTTATCACGAACTTTGTGACTGAGTCTTTCCTGAGGTTCAGAATAAAAAACAATGTCAATACTTCTCTTAGCCATGGAATTGACTGTCATACCCTTTATACGGAGTTGTCCCTGTTCTGGTAAACACCACCCGATACCTTCAAGAAATCTGCAGATTTTATTCCCGTGCTCATGCCTCTAACTACAGACTGTATACCATTTCCCTGGAAAACTGTCTACAATGTGCACTGCCAGTGGTCTCTCTGAACTGCTCCGAGTGTTCGCTCCCTCTCAGCAGTACCAGTTTAGGTCAAGCATGGGGTCTGCTATATTTCAACCACCTTCTTGCCAGAATATGTAAGGAAAAAACCCTATCTGTAATCCCCCCACAGTGACACATTTGATGACAACTCCCTCTTATCATTCCTTCTGAGGTTTCAGAAGAACTGGTCTTCACCCAGAAAAGTGTTTGGGTAACTGCCTAGAAAAGCCACTATATGTCTGGGGAATTTGCTGATATAAGGTCATCGGAAAAGACACCTAGGCATCGCTGCTTTCTCCTCCATTCACCCATTCATAGACAGCAGAAGCTCAAAGCTTGCCAACTGCTTACAGAGTCCAGGCTTTCTCACATGACTGGTAAAAATGTCCTTGTGCCATTTAGGAGTTCCTTTCACCGGCTGCAACACATGCTTACAATAATCAAGTGATTCATTGGGACACCGCAAATAACAATATCAGCAAGCAGATGTTTTCTACTTTCTTCTGGGTATTCTTTGCGGCAGCTAGCACACAAATAGTATGCAGAACACTCACTTTCCTCTAGGTCCTTGATTTAATTAAAGACTATACAAAAAACATTACATAAAGCAGTATAAATACTTAATGCTAAGATGCAGCACTGCCTGCTGGTGACAGCACTGTGTCTTTGGTCATGATGATGCATTTATATAGGTACTTAGCGAATTAGATGGAATCAACTAAAGATTGCCAAAAGGAACATTAAAGGAATAACATTGCAATGCAGTTTTGCAACTTAAGTTATTAATGTTAATAAATTCTGCGTGTATGTAACTAACTGTTTAGAAGATCTATACTGTAATTGTGTCAGCAGCAAAAGACTTGGACTTTTCTTTTAATCTACAATGAGGAAAGTCACCTGGACAATGCAAAGTCACCTGGACAATGCAATGTTACCTTCCAAAGTACAGAAGTGAATGCAATGTAAAGAAATCTGATTTTAAAGTCTTGTAATAACCTCTCCAAATTAGTGTCTCTTGTAAAATAAACCATGGCAACAGTGTCTATGTGACTATACATATAAAAGCAATAAGAATCACTCTCACAAATAAGATGATATAGACAGAGCAAGCCAGCACTGCTGGGTTTTCCGCATCTTTTGTATTAAAATTAAAATCTTCATTTTGCACTTCCCATGCAGATCATATTTCCAAACAAAAAGCAAAGTGCTTCATTTGTTCATTTTCTACCTGTGAATTCCACTTGCTGCTTCAATCTGTTAAGCACATCTATTCCTAGACGTAATATCCAAAAAAAAGAAAACAGTTTCAATGAAAGTTATCAAGGGGTTGGAATGAAAGCAGGCAGAATGAGGTTTTCAATAATGATGAGAATAAGAAATATGAATTCTCAAACTCTCTGTCTCTGTGCTCTTGATAGCATCAGGCTTGCAAAATTAACTCTTAATAGTTCAGCCAAAAATATACATGAATGTCTTTGAGAAAGGTGGACTGATGAAGAATAGGTGACATATTAGATTGCTGTTAAAGTCTGTATTTCACATTTCTCAGCCACTGAGATTTTACAACAGCCTATGTAATTATTTTTGATCTAAACTTTATCCCAACATACTAATCTAGAATATGGTTTTATAATCAAGATAACTTCTATTTCCGCTCAAGGAAAAGCATCATTCAAGTCAACAGATAAACCCTAGTTTTATTGAAGTAAACAGCAAACCTTGGATTGTTTTTCATGGCACTGTCTCATTTTTTGTCTTTGTCAAAAAACATAGAAAAAGAGAGAGGGAGAGAGAGAGGAGAATGTGACTGTTTTGTGAAAAAAAAATAAAATCAAATTTCTTTCAATCTGTTCTATTTCAGAGGAAAATGGGACAGGGAAGCAATAAAGAAGAAATATATTTTTTCTTTACCACCCAGCAAAATTTTTCTTTGAACAGACACTATTAAACAGAAATGGGAGATTAGAAGAAGAAATTGAATTTAGATCAGAGGCAATTGTATAGATGTCGTATTCATTGAAATGGTTGCTGAGGAGCAACTGGGGCACAGCACTATGTCCTTCAAGAGCTGGACATCAATATATGAAGCTACTGTCAAAGCAGCAGCAGGGAAGCAAGCTCATCCAAAAAGCCTATTTTTGACAAGTGAGGCTAACTACTTTCCCCCTCTTTATTAGATTATGGTTGCTGGGAAATTGACTGTGCTAGTCTTTGCTGAGAGTTTTTTTTTTTAAAAAATCCATATAAAGCATCCTGCCTTGAACATGATGGTGTTACGTGGTCTGCCTTTGATCTGTGAATGAGTTAATGCATAAAGAGCATCATTTCCAGGAAAGTGTAAAGGCCACCACTAAACCACATGAACAAGATTTTATTGTCAGAAAAACTTCAAGCTATTATATAATACCATACTGCAAGAGAAGCCACAGTATGTCTTTATGTAAAACATTGTCATGACTGTTTCTTGGTGTTCAGGCTACATCTGTCACTCGTTTGGATTTCTAGTTCTGAGGGCCAAACACTTAACATTTGTGCTTTTATTTTTTTATGTTTTTTTCTGTATTGTGATCCAAATTTGGTTTGCAGTCACCTATACCTAAATAGTTTACTAGAAAACAGTTAAGATGTTTACTTATAAAAACTTCAGTGCCTCTATGCAAATGCACATAGCATGGGGAACAAACAAGATGAATTAGAGACGTGCACCCCTGCAAGGCTATGATCTTACTGGCATAATGGAGACCTGGTGGGATAACTCCTATGACTGGAGTATTGAAATGGAAGGATACAGGTTCTTTAGGAAAGTCGTGAAGGGGAGATGAGGAGAGGGTGTCACTCTCTATATCAATGACCAGTTGGACTGCATGGATCTCTGCTGGCGGATGGATGAGGAGTCGACCAAGAGCTTATGGGCCAGGATTAAAGGGAGGACAGAGACAGGTGACATTATAGTGGGGGTCTGCTACAGGCTACCTAACCAGGAAGACTGAATGGGTGAGGCCCTCTATAAACAGACAGGATCAACCTTCTGTTCAGAAACCCTGGTCCCCATGGCAGACTTCAGCCATCTCAATAACTAATGAAGAGACAACACAGCAGGGCATAAGCAATTCAGGAGGATCCTAGAATGCATTGATGATAAATTCCTTCTCTAAGTGACAGCACAGCCAATGAAGAGAGGTGCTATGTTGGACCTTGTTCTCACCAATAAGGAGAGGCTTGCGGGAAATGTCAATCTCAAGGGCAGCCTTGTATTCAGTGACCACGAAATGATGGATTTCAAGATCCTTAGAGCAGCAAAGAGGGTGCACAGCAAGCTCACTACCTTGGATTCAGGAGAGCAAATTCTGGCCTCTTCAGGGATCTGCTTGGCAAAATGCCATGAGATGAAGGTCTGGATGGAAGAGAGGCACAAGAGAGCTGGTTAGTATTCAAGGATCAACTCATCCAAGTTCATCCTAACAAAAAGGAAGCCAGGCAAAAAGACCAGGAGGCCAACATAGATGAACAAGGAGCTTCTGGACAAACTCAAAACTCAAAAAGGAAGCCTACAGAGAGTGAAAGCAAGGACAGATAACCTGGGAGGAATACAGAGACATTGTCTGAGCAGCCAAGGATGAGGCTAGGAAAGCTAAAGCCCTGATAGAATTAAATCTGGCCAGAGACTTCAAGGGCAATAAAAAAAAAGCTTCTATATGCATGCGATAAAAGAAAGACAAGAGAAAATGTGGGCCCTGTCTGGAAGAAAACGGGAGACCTGGTTACCTGATATATGGAGAAGGCTGAGGTATTCAACAACTTTTTTGCCTCAGTCTCTAGCCACACAATGCAAGTCACAGAAGGCAAAGGCAGGGATTGTGAGAATGAAGAACTGCACACTGTAGGAGAAATCAGATTTGAGGCCATCTAAGAAACTTGAATGTACGCAGGTCCATGGGACCCGATGAGATGCATCCACAAGCCCTGAGGGAACTGGCTGATGATGTTTCTAAGCCATTGTCCATCATATTTGAGAAGTCATAGCAATGCGGTGAAGTTCCCACTGACTGGCAAAGGGGAAACTTAATCCCCATTTCTAAAAAGTGAAAAAAGAGACCCAGGGAACTACAAGTGAGGCAGTCTCACCTCTGTACCCAGTAAGATTATGGAGCAGATCCTCCTGGAAATTATGTTAGGGCACATAGAAAATACAAAGGGGATTGGTGACAGCCAACATGGCTTCACTAAGGGCAAATCATTTGGTGGCCTTCTGCTATGGGGTTACAGCATTGGTGGATAAGGAAAGAACAACTGACATCTTCTACCTGGACTTGTGCAAAGCACTTGACACTGTCCTGCACTACATTCTTGCCTCTAAACTGGGAAGATGTGAATCTGATGGATGGACCGCTTGGTGGATAAGGAATCAGCTGGATGGTTGCACTCAAGCTGTGGTGTGAGGCCCAATGTCCAAGTGGAGATTGGTGACAAGTGGTGTTCCTCAGGGGTCAGTGTTAGGACTGGTGCTGTTTAACATCTATGTCAGTGGCACAGACAGTGGCAACTTTGCCAACAACACCAAAATGGGCGATGCAGTTGACATGCTGTACACAAGAGATGCCATCCAGAGGGACCTTGACAGGCTTGTGAGGTGGGCTCATGTGAACCTCAAGAAGTTCAACAAGGCCAAGTGCAAGGTCCTGCACATGGGTCAGGGTAATCTCAAGTACAAATACAGGCTGAAAGAAGGATGGATTGAGAGCAGCCCTGCAGAGAAGGACTTGAAGGAGTGTGCTGACAAGAAGCTCAGCATGACCCAGCAATGTGCTCTAGCAGCCTAGAAAGCCAGTCACATTCTGGGCTGCATCAGAAGAAGCATGACCAGCAGATCAAAGGAGGTGATTCTTCTCCACTACTCCACTCCTGTGAGATCCTACCTGGAGTACTGCATCCAGCTCTGAGGCCCCCAATATAAGAAGGATATGGGCCTGCTCCAGCAGGAGCAGAAGAGGGTCATGAAGATGATCAAGGAGCTGGAGCACCTTTCTTATGAAGTCAGTCTGAGAGAGCTGGGGTTGTTCAGCCTGGAGAAGAGAAGGCTTCAGGGAGACCTTATAACAGCTTTCCAGTACTTAAATAGGGCCTACAAGAAGGGTGGAGATGAACTTTTTATGAGGGCATGTAGTGATTGGACAAATGGCAATGGCTTTAAAGTGAAAAAGGGTAGATTTAGATTAGATATAAGGAAGAAGGTCTTCGCTGTGAGGGTGGTGAGGCACTGGAACAGGCTGTCCAGAATAACTGTGAATACTCCCTTCCTGGAAGTGTTCAAGGGCAGGTTGGATGAGGCTTTGAGCAACCTGGTGTAGTGGAAGGTGTCCCTGCTTATGGCAGGGGTGTTGGAGCTAGGTGATCTGTCAATGTCTCTTTCAATCTAAACCATTCTATGATTTTATGATGTTATAATGCTTTTATACAAGCCCTATGAACAGAGTACAAAGGATGGTACAACCTTATTCCAATGAGGCAATGAGGTGGAAGAAAAAACTTCCTATCTTGTTTTTCTTGAATCAGCATTAAACTAATGAATTACTATTGTTAGGTTGCTATTCACCCATTATTAAGAAATATGAGAAAATATCAGAAATATCAGAAAAGGATGTTAATACAAATATAAGATGGTGTTAGACCATTTGGATGCTTTTCCTCCTTAGTCACAAAAATAAATGTAGACATACAAATCTTAAAGGCCAAACGCAAACCCAAGGTAACATGCCTGATAACGTAGATGCAATATTTCTGTGCTTGAATATTTGCTGTAAATTTTGGTTGAGTTAGATACAGCTATTTCCTTATACACCTATCATCTTGCATTTCATAGTTATTAGGAAAAATATATGCAGAAAATGGCAGCTTTTATATATATTTGCAGCCCTACAGTCTCATCCCTCATCCTCTGCCTTTATCCTGTGTTAGACAAAAGCTATATAGGAGAGAGGCCTCTCACAAGGGAAACAAATGCATTCAAGTTTTCCACAGAGATTCGGTCTCATGTGACTGCAGGTATAGGAAGCTGCACATGTGATCTGGTTGCCCAGAAGGTCTGACAACAGTAGAAGTAAGGTCCTCTGAGAGGACTGAAATGTAGCGTAGTGAAGGCTACAGCCTTGATCATGGAAGCAAACAGCTCTACAGATGATGGAGTGTCAAACTCATAAGCATGAATTTCAGCCTCTAAAAACTGTACATGATCATGAGTCTTAAGTATACACAGCCAAGAGAGTCCAGGATATGCATCTCCCCTATCATAATGAAGATTTAATTGGAACCGATTCTAAATGTTGTGGAAATACGAACATTTCAAGACACATTATTTGTTTAATATCCACAGCTATTAGGAGGAAAAAAAACCACCACCACATACACTGTTGTTTGACTGAAAGAAGAGTCTTCAGATGAGGTGTGAGGTTTAGGATCTCTAAGATCACTCTAAAAAAGTAAGGTGATTTTCACATTAGGGAATTTTGCTACATTAAAATTGTTGCATCAAACATTCCAAAGGTATAGTCAAAGTCTGAAAATAACATAGTTGTCCAAACTTTGGTTTTCTAGCAAAATTAAACACCTCTGGCATTCAAGGTTGAAGAGAAAATTAAGAAGGTAAAAGCCCTAAGTTACAGATTCAGATTGACATTCTGAGGCAAGACTGAGACATCAACTCTCACAGTGGCTTTATTATTGCCACTTTAACATTAACCCTATCAGGAAAAGTTATGCTTTTTATACGATGGGGTTTTTTTGACCTGAGCAGCTCACCGTGTTTCAGGGCTCCTTGTGTTCCTTCCAAATGAAAGGAGAAGTTGATTATGTCTCAGGCAGCTTGGGAGCAATCACAGCTATTCACAAACAGTAAACAAAGTCTTGATTTTCTGAATGCAAGAAGAATTGAACAATAGCACATAGCTTCTTTGCTTCAGCTTTAAGTCCCTTTCATTCAGAAGCTCTTTATGCTTCATCAACAACTGACTGCTTCTGTGCTTGTTCAGTCATGGGCTGTTTCTGCTCCTTCTCTGTGCTTTATTTTGTGGTGCTTCATACACAATGCAGGCTTCTATCTAAAATTATACTCAGTCAAGCCCTGCTCCCAGATGGTTTAAACTCTAGTGCTTTCTCACATCTGTTTCCATTGGGACAATGATATATTCTTGCATTTTTGTCTGGAGACTGTTCTTACCTCAGCAACCTATTTATCTCATGGACAGCATAGCTGAAGGACAGGCTTTACTCATCAGTCCATCTCCAAATTGCATGCTTTTCTAGCACCTGGCACAGGACTGTGATTCTAACTGGGGCCTTTGGAGCCTAACCTAATAAAGCATTAAATTATGAAGAGTTGTAATTATCACGATATACCTGACTTTGAGGCAGTGCAGGTTGTGAGCCCCACAGATAGCTTGCAATGTTTCATGTTCAGAATATGTACAGTCTGTGTGATTCTACCCATGTTTCAGCTCTAGCTCTGGTGCTCCAGAGCTGCATCCACATGGAGATGAGCCAGCATTAATCCTCTGCTCATCTCAGCAGAGCCTGTTTGCCTGGGCTCAACACTCCAACAGCACACCTTCAGAGCACCTACAGCATCATCTGACCTGGTCTGCAGTGGTAGTTCATGCAAATATGCAACAAGCTGTACCCAGCCACGCAGTGAGATAACCCAGTGCAGACCTAGCAGCGATACCCTTGTGGCTTTTCATGACATAGAGTCCCAGTGAACATGCCAGTCTCAGAAACAGCAGGAGAACACCAAATCCGGTTTTATATCATCAAAGAAGATGATGGTGAAATACCAATCCCTCCTGAAAAGTTAATCTCATTGTTTGCTTTTGGGGCTGGAACCTCTTGGTTTATGTAGTCTTTGAAAGGAAGGAGGGGGAACAAGGGAAAAAAAAAAAAGAGACAGCAAGTTTCTTCAGCTGAAATTTGTGACTCACTGAAAAGTGATTGGGTTTAGTTTGCTGACAGCTGCTGCCTGCTGGTAGTTGTGGGCTTACATAGGTTTAATTTCTACTCTTCCCTTTTTTGCAAAGCAAATATAAATAAATTGGAGATGTTAAAATGAGTTGAACTCAGCATGTGTGTTTTCTCCTGTTGGGATACTGAATTTTCTTTGACTTTGGAATGGGAGAAGAAAGAAATTCACAAAATAGACGAAGAACAGCGAGGAGACTCAAGGATGTTTGCTTGAAGAATTAGGGAAGGATAAAAACCTAAAAAGACTTCCATCTACCTGTCACACAGGAGAGTTACTGCTGATAAATTGGAGTAGAAGGAAAGACTCTAATTGTAGCATTAAACCAATCATTTCATTTACCTCTTTGGTCAATGTGGCAAACCCAAAAAGACAGGGAGAATAATGAAGTACACATAATAATGAGGAATACAGTGTGCTATTTTTATTGTTACTATTAGAAAATACTGGGTTGACTCTTCCAATTCTCTTAGTTCAGTTTGCTCTCTTAAGCACACAGTTATCTATAATGCATTTTATTCTTAGTATATTGCAGCTGAATGCTGTCCCCACAGAATTTCTACTTGTGTATTGGGAAGCTCTGCTGTTGTAAAGCCTTCTACAGGCAATGCTTCCTGTCCTGGATCTGTGTTGCTTGGCCTAAGGAGTGAAAAGACAAGAAGGTGAGGAATTACATGCTGAACACAGGTTTTTCTGTGAGTAATTTCCCACGGAAATCTGTTGCTGAGGGAGTTTGGTGAGGTAGGAACTAGCACTGGTCCTCTGTATCTGCAGCCAGACAGTGGATGTCACAGGAGCAAACTGGAACACATGCTTGGAAAATTTATTGGAAGATAGCCATATTCAGAGAATAAAAGGTGATTTTATAGCTGGGATTTCATATGTGGAAAAAAATAATCCACCAGTCAACTCTCAGGTCAGGTTTTTTCTCCTAGAAAAGCATTATCGTACTAAAGGAATATAAATTTCCCATAGAAAATGAACACTACACTATACTGGAGTGTGGTACATTTTTATTTTAAGTGTTGTCAGTTTTAATATCCATGTCTTTGAAATAGACAGTAAAACTGATAATTCTGCACAGGTGTGGATTACAGTACTATTGTGTCTCACGAGCATTTTCATTCCCTTAGTAAAGCAGATTTAACAGAACGTCTTTTAATGCACTGCACTTCGACCTGCTTTCCCACACTTAAAGGGTCATCTGTACATATTCTCTCGGGCTTCCTTTTGGTCTTAATTTTCCTCTGCATCTTTTGACTATTTTTCCATCTATCTTAAATGCAATTTTTAAAAAAAAACGAAAAACCCACAACCCATAGAGATATACGAAAAACTAAAAAAATTCCAAACAAACAAACAAAAAAAAGGATTTGCATTACTGGAATGCAACTTACACATTAGACACATGGCAGATTTGTTTCCTCAAAGAATGAACAGGGCATATGTACGATGTTATTTTTAGTTATCACCTACTCTAAACATGAAAAGTCAATAAATTTAATGTTGCTAGAGACAAAGTTTATCTTTAAAATGTATGTTCTTACAGCTGAACGTAGCAGAAGACTCTCATTTCTTCCTGAAGACATCTCTAAACGCTTGGGTTCTTCTAGCTTTGTTTGCATGCAGCCTAAATTAGAGTGGCTCTTCACTCTCTCTAGGAGAGAAAAAAAGCTTTCTGGGAAGAAAAAAACCCCAACACAACCCAGGTTTTCAACTCTTTCTGAATCTCCTGCCACTATGAAAATATAATCTCTGCTTATTTTTTAAGAACACGTCAATCATGTCTTCTCTGTTTATAGATTAATGGATTTCAGTCTTGAAATGTTTATTCTATGCCCCTGTTAGTAGGCAAATTTTTCATTGGTCTTCTGGTGGAAAGAAATGTTGCCCCTATTACTGTTCTGAATGAACAGAAAAGGAAAAAACTGTAAAGTATTATGTTTGGATTGTAGCTTTGGGTGCTATCCAAGCTGGCTGTTGTGGATTTGTAAGATTGCATTATATCCCGTTGTGGGAAAGGTAACGTGCATGAGGTAAAATGTCAATATGACTTCTTTCAACTCTAAACAGTTGAAAGAAGTGAATAGCGCAACTGAAGAGCAGAACAGATTTATTTGGTGAATTATTCTTCAAAAAAATTGTACTTAAAGATAATTTTTTAAACACTGTAAAATGTGAAAATTGAAATATAAATACATGTCTCCAGAGAAAATGTGTTCAGTGAAGAAGAACTAATCAAAAACAACAGAATGAGAAGGTAAAAATAATGTGCTAAGTCAGATGAGGATCACTTCAGTGAGGATCACTTCAATATATGCACATACAAAAAAAAACAACAATAAAACAAACTAAACAAAAAAATCCAACACAAATTAAAATGAGTAATTCTAAAATGAGGAGCAAATGTGACCTAACACTAAAGGAAGGGTTTCACTCAAAGATTCCTTCATATTAATCTTTGTTCTCTGTTAACTGTTGTGGATCAGAATCCTTTAACTCCTCTCTGAATCAGTTTTCCAAAGTGTTCAGGAAAACTGAAGGAATGTTCACCTATTCTCATGCTCACTGCTCTACCCAAAGTATTGTTGAATGTGTGCAACTTCACAGGTGAAATTTTATCTCCATTGATTTCTCAATCCATTCTGTCTTCTATAGCCCATCAGCACAGTAACAGTTAGCATCACTCATACTTTTTTTTCACTCTTTCATTTACAACATTCAAAACTTTACACCATACTAAGCTTTACAGTTAGGTGAAGCTGGGAGTTACAGACCTTCAGGGGCTACCTACTCTCTGCTCTGCCCATGGCAGATCTTTGGAGAATGTTTTTTTGTTGTTAGCACCACTGATGGTTGAGTCCCTCTGCAAGGATGTGACCACTGCTCTGCAAGACAGGTGACTGAATACAAACAGTAGCCTCTGCTGTGAAAACAAACCATACATCCCCTTGCAAAAACAAATCCAGCAAGCCTGTCTCCCCAGGGCTGACTAATTTTATCCATATCCTTGGGACAAGGAAGCCTTCAGTGGACATTGCCTCTGACTCTTGAGATTTAGACAGCAGTTACTATTCAACTTAAAGTCTATTGAAGTCAATAGAAACAAAAACTTTTCCTAAATTAAGGTGTGGTTTTAGCTTGTTATGCTGAGTATTTGACACCATTCAATCTTCTATTATTAAAAACTAAACTGCAAAATAATAGATTTTTAAATAATTACACAGCTTAGCAATTTCTCATTGAGAATTAGTGTTACACTATTGCCAGCATTTGCAAATTATTCAAAATTTCAAGACAGTTTGTGTTCTTTCCCAATAAGATACAGAATTGCATAATTAATCACAAGAAAGATTTAAATGCACTTAGAGATATAGATGTTTTTATATCTTTAACAAGTAAATTTAATTCAACATATGCTTTCAACAAAGGCATTGTCTTCCTTTTTTAAAAGTATAATTGATAACACTTGAGTAATTTTTATTTAACCAAATCTATTGCAAAATGACTATTGATTTGGCAAAAGCGAAACTTTTCATAATACAGGCTTAATTCTGAGTATCTTTCGTTTGAATTTTCCATTAAAAATTTCCCACCTTAAAATTTAAGACATTTGAGTTAATATTATAAATAAATTATAATATTTAGAAATTTTATGTCATGCAAAGAAAATTAACTCATTTTTTTCTGAAACAAGACCTATGACAGAAGTGGAAATTTTAGGCTTGGTTCAAGGTGGGAAATTTCTTGAAAAAAAATTGTTATTATTTTATCAGGAAGATTTCTATGTAAAAATGTCTCTCTTCTTCCCTTTTTTTTTTTTTTTTTTT
>VWZK01018176.1:26616-92060 GCA_013396935.1 Baryphthengus martii
CTCCTCATTAGGCTAAGAATCAATCCTGTCTTAGATACATATGCTTTCTTGCTTTCTTAACCTGATAGGTCCATAAAGGCATGGGTCTGCAGACCTGCCTCTCTGCTTTAGACCTCAATTCTTTTGCAATCCATACAAAACTTTACCTGTGACTTAAATTTGTCCTAGCATACCCCTAAAGGAACAAAAACATTTGTCCCTATTATGAAGTGTAGCAGTACAGTCACATGCTCAGCATTAAGAGACTGTTGGGTATTAAAGAGGTCATCAGACTCTTCAGATAATCTGGATGCAATGGCATTTTAATGCAAGCAGCAGTGATCTGTTTGTCTGCCTGTGACAAGAACCAGAGTGAACAAGTGAGTTACATGACTCATTTTGAATAGTCAGTCTGAGGGAAACATGAGAAGCAATCAACCAAATATCAGTTATTTCCACTCAAGAGTTCTACAGATTTGTTTTCAATCAATCAAAATAAATATATTAAATGAATATTATGTATGCAGAGACATACATGAATATCTGAATCCATACTGAAAAAAACCCCAGACGTCTGAATTAAGAAGCCAAAAAAAAACAGAAAGAAAAGTTACTAAGCAGTGTAAAATCATCCTATTTGAGAATGAGAGAACTCAAACCTACCTGAACCCAGGTCTGCCTACCTCTGCTCACTTACCCTGAACACTCAGTTCTTTCTCCCCCTCTTCTAGTGATCTCATGTATCTCTTGCCTGCTGCAATATAACTGTTCAATCTTGCCTTTTGTCTCACGGCTAGAGCACTCCTCAGAGGAGGAGCTGGATTGATGACAAATGCCCTCCAATGTGTTTTCTGACTGCTAGAACGCAGGATTTTGGGGGTTCCTCTTTACAACCCCTCACTCTTCCCAGAGCCAGTGCAGTCAGACTTCACATTAGTAAGCTTAAAAAAAATGACAGATTGAATTGCTTAACTTATACGTGCCTACATCCATTATTGACTCTAGGCATAGTTGTCTGAAAAAATTCACAATAGTAAACCTTAATAAATGCTTGAAGCATGCAGAGAAACCACGTAGTTTCTTGCAGTGAAATAGAGATTGTAAAAGCCTTATTCCCTTTTGCAAGCAGACCTGGAGGGTCACTAAATACTTAAAACTAAAGGAGCAAATGTTCTTCTTGTCAGTCTTCACATCTGTCTTTTACGAGGAATGATTGCCTAGGAGATTTTTTAATTTACCTAAACATTTCAGTTAATGCGCAAGAAAATCACCTTGTCCATTACAGTTTTCTCTAGGCATCACCTATATGAAGAGAAGTGGTACTTGCTACAATTCGGGAAATAAATGAGATTATAGAAACTAAAAACTGCCATATGACATTTATGTTATTCATAGTCTTTTTTTTTTTTTTTTTAAATTAATATTAATGTGCACCCTTTTGGATACACTACAGAGATTTCTAAATCAGGGCACATTTACTTTCATATGTGATTTTTAAAATCTCATGTCGCCTTTTGCTTTTCACTTTCAAGTGATGTATTTATATGGGTAAAGACAGAGAAATGACTTTTCATTTTCTATAGTTGTACTTTAAGCCTGGTGGATATTCTGAGGTAGCTTTCCACTATACCTCTATTAAATGGCCTATTGATTCCTACAGTTGTAAATACCCACAGCACACTCATTTAGAAGGAATGCTGTTTAGCTAGAAAAATTAAAATGGTATAAATGATCCATCTGGAAATTACTGTCTTCTTGCCAGAACACCATTTGGGATCCATTCTACCCAGCCTGGCCCAAGTCACTGACACTATAAAAAAAAGTCTAGGGAGTGTATTCATTTTAGTATGTTATATATTATGCCACCAAATTAGTCACAGTATCATTCATCTACAAAAACATAATTGGTAGCCATGAAATGTAACTGTACCATGGACCAGCTGGGTAGCTGAGGAATCTTTCCACAGGGTGAGAATAGCTGTAATAGCATTCAAGGCAGTCTGCCTGACTCCAATCACAGACTCACACCTGGGTTTTCCAAACCTCAAGTGTGCCAGCTGCCCCTGATAATCTCCGTCTGTTTTTGTGCAGAAGTGTTTGTATATGTTTAATGCTTATAAAATGTTTGCAGGATCCTACAATAAGTAGTACTGAAAGACATAATCTGGCATGGATATAATACATATTGCTGGTATGAGTATCTGTGAAGTCTAATTCTGCTTTCTTTTCAGTGAGGTTTTGATTTTTTTTGCAATCTATTTTGAGGTATGCTAAAATTTAGACCCCATCCGTGTGTACCTCCTTGAAGTTAACTTTGAAATGTTTAATTAACGAAAGCTGAATGATTTGCCACATGAGAGTCACAGCTGCACTAAGCTCTGCCAGTTTGTTAGGTCACTTTACAAGGCTAACTAGAAATTTGGGAGCTCCCAGTCAATCACTCACGAAGCCTTTTAAAGAGTCTCTCACATCTGCTCATAAGCTGCCTGAAATGAGAACATGCTCCATTAACATGTCTGTTATGAAAGAAGAAAGGGTTTTTTTAAACTCTTATGTTGATGGAAGAATGGGTATTTTTTGAATAATGCTGGTCCTGGTTTCCAAATCTTACTCCGGGAGTACAACTGGCTGGAGGCAACCTTTCTGCTGCATGGGATGAGAAAAGTTTCTAAAAAAAAAAATTCAGGGACAGATTGAAGGAGCCAGTGGTCACATGCAGAAGCTCCTAAACTGGAGCCATAACCCTTACGCACCGATCGTTCGGTCTTCGTTCTGAATGCAACAGTTGATAGGAGCCTGATTCCTGTTTGTTAGTGACCATCAGGCAACTATCATTGAGGTCCACATGTCAAGAGTGCAAACAGCATTCCCTGTATAATGAAATTATTGTCCTCCAGTGAGCTCCTGCTCACTGACTCCAGTTTAACAGCCAGGAATATGCAATGGGGCATGAATTAAGCAATAGATGTCTCTTGTATGTGCAGGTGGAAATAATGCTGTAGCCAAGAATTTTGTAAAACACTAGAATTAGAAAGAGACCTGGAGTGACTTTTTAAGTTTGTTAAGACATTACTATAGTCCTCATTTCACTTTGTGATTAGACACAGGTTGGGCTATCTCATGAGCCATAGTAATATCTTGCAGGGCAGTCAAGTAGAGGAAAAAAGTGCATTCCTAACTACCTACAAGGATTCTTTATGTTCATTCTATTTTGATACAGTGGGTTGTTGCTTCCCTGTTTCATCTGTGTGCTAAACATTTGACAAATCGAAAATACGAGATACATTTGAGAAAGAAAGATTATGTGACGAAAATACTGTTTGGTTTATTGCAAAGATAAAATTAAATCCAAACTTAGAAATATTCTGTGAGTTTTAGGTAGTGCTACAAAAGGCACTGAAAAATTATCATAACTTCTTTTCCTGGGTACTATCCTTCCTCCTTTTACATGTAGGACGCCTAGCAGTAAGGCGTCTATAACTGTAAAAGGTAAATATTTTTGATATATTCTGAAGAGATCAAAGTAATATAGAAAGCTTCAGTACTTTGCAAAGACTTTTTGGTCATGAGTCTATATCATCTTACAGCATTTTCTCTGTAAAACAATATGCATAGTTAATCTCTGTTCAGGATAGTCCGTAGTCCACAGAAATAGCAACACAGACACCTTAATCTGACAAACATATACATTCTTTTGAGCAAGCCCAGGAACATGTTTTATGGTGTAATTTTAATGTAGAGAGGAAAAGTAAGCTGACTAGCAGGCAGAACAGTATTGGGGAGAACTGGAATGAACAACAAAGAGATGGCATGAAGTGGGCAAGTATTTGGCTATGATTGTTAGTGCAGTCATTACAAAACATCTTCACTTTTTACAAGGGAAAACCTCTGCTTTCCCATGCAATGATGTATTACAATGCTTTGTGTTAGGTTTTTAACATGAACTTGCCTAGCAAGTAACTGTCTTGGGTCGTAGAATCATAAAATCATAGAATGGCTTGAGTTGGAAAGGACCTTAAAGATCATCTAGTTCCAATCCCCCTGTCATGGGTAGGGACACCTCCCACTAGACCAGGATGCTCAGAGCCTCATCCAGCCTGGTCTTAAATACTTCCAGGGATGAGGCATCCACAGCTTTTCCGGGCATCCCGTGTCACTGAAGTGAATGGCAAAACTCCAGAAATTACTTAAAAAGAAGCAAGAGTAAACCCAGGAAAATAAAACCCTAATATGAAGTTTTGTTCTAATAAGATATTTCTGCAGTATTTAAGCATGATTCACCTGCTTTGAATGAATTCTGTTTGTTTTAATGAGTTATACACTCATTCAGTATTCCTGTATCACCACATTATACACTACGAAAGCTGCCTGGAAATAGTTTTTCTTGAAATTAGACTATTCTATGAATTACAAGTACAAACTTTTCTCTTCTACCTAGGGTTTACCTCAGTTTTCCTGAAAACAGGGGTGCTCACAATACTTCCTTTTTAAGAAAATATGGAGAAAAAATGCATGAGTTAGAGCACAAAATCAATGTTTGCTATGCATTAGAGGAACATGGTCTAGCCATTCATCATGCTTCTATTTGCTTTTCAGATCACTTCCTCTTCCTGACTCTCTCTGGATAAATTAACACCATGGTTTTTGCTAGGCATCTAAATCATTGAGGTGAGAATATTCCAGTGAAAAGAAGCAAAATACACATTTACCTTTGAGTAAGGAAATGATACCAAATGTGAAATCCAATTAAAACCATTATGGTCAGTAGTTAGTATGATATGAAATATGCTAGTGGCATAAAATAATATTTTCTAAACAATTCTTAATAAAGCCTGTAAATCTCCATATACATTGAGAATCACAAATAAAGATTATGTGTAAAAAATACACCTTCTTATTCAGCAAATTTATTTAATATTTAAACCAATGGAGCTATTGTTGTTTCTTTGCAGAGTCATGCCGTGACGAATTGGGACTCCAAACTATTCTGAACTTGAAGGGTCTGGCTGAATCCCTTTCTGAAGTGAAATGCCTTACCCAAACATTCATTTCAAGAAGGTGAGATTAAGCAAAAAACCCAATGTGATTGTCAAACTTCTTTTATCAAGTATTTAACTACATAAAATAGAAATGAGAGAGGAATTAGATTCAGATTTAAGACATTGATTCAGCAATACAAATATTTAACTTTCATGCCCTTTGCCACTGAACAGACTTTGCAATGTGGAATTACTCGTTGAGGTTTGCAATGCAAAGCACAGGTATGATTACTGTCTAAACAGGGAACTTCCAGTGGGAAAAAAAAGACCTAAAGAAAGGAGCAGCTCAGATGTGAGGAGACTGAAGACAGTGAGAAAGGATTTCTCTCTCTCCTTGACTGTAGGTTTGGGTGCTCACTGTCTGCATGGGACACTCAAATTCAGTTTATGCCCTATTCGTCAAGTTCATGAAGGCTCAACAGGGCTGTAAGACCACTATAGAAAAGTCTCAGACTACACTGTTAAGCATGTCTCACTCCGAGAATTAACTGCCACTTAACAGCAACAAGAACTAAAGCCAAGTCTCTACAGGTGAAGAGATTTTAGTGTTCAGCCATTCAGGCTTCCCCCTAGTGTAAGGAATGTTTAAGGGTTCCTGCAATGGAGAACAACACCAAAAGGACTTGAACATCAAAAGTTAAATTCAGGTCTATACTGTTCCTTAGTGTATCAGTGCACTCCTGACAGGTGAGAACATGAGTTTCCTTTAGAAAAGACATATGACGTATATGGGGAGATGAACAAAGGAAGGAAAAAACCCTATTACTTTTTTCTCTCTTTTTGTAAGGAGTGCTATAAGTATCTTGTATTATGTTTCTGGATGTGAGTGGGGAATGCCACATGCATGAATCCTGTTGCAGAGGTGTGGGGTATTTCCCTGCAGTGCTGAGGCTAAGGATGTGCATACTATTGCTTGCAGTGAGGTGCTGCCCTCGAAAAGGTTCCTGCCTCCTGGACATAGCACCCCTTGATTGTGTGTACCTGGGGAGGAGATGGATGCCTAACACTGCTTGGCAAATGGTGTCTGGCATAAGGAATGAATGGCTGTGGGTAGGTTTTCTCTTTCTTTTAATCTGTTTTTAAATATTTAATATTTATTAGGAAGAAAGCATTTTAAGGACCTTCTTCAGCAAATCAGCTATGTTTTGATTCAAGACCAGGAGTGATTTCTCTGTAACTCTGATGACTGGTCCCATGTATAAGCATTTCCTGTATGGCAAGGAAGAAATGTTTTGAACGGACTCATGGTAACAGGGATGTGTTCCATGTCAAGTTAATTTATTTTGGGAGCCAATAGATTGAAAGGAAGTATGATGCTGTTTCACAGTTTTTTCTTCTTTATGAAGATTTGCTTTAAAATTATTAGGCAAAGGAGACCAGATGTCTTGGCTTTACCAAGGTAACCAATTTTTTAAGACCCTATTTTAGTGTTTAAACAATTTTTACGGCAATGCTAAAATGGCTTCTTTTTTTTTTTAATTTCCCCCCCCCTCCCCGCTGCTATTAAGCAACTCCTACCCTGAAGTACCATCTGCTGAGAAATGTTGAATTTCTTTTCCATTTCTCAATACTTAAATGTATTTAAATAAAGGAAAATAAATCATGGTACATATATACCATGAGAAGGTGTGAGGAAAACTGCGTGAAAGAAAGGAGATATTATGCTGTGGTATGCCAGTAGGTAGTAATTAATGGTAAATGCTGCATGACGAACTGTTGCCTTGACTGGAGCAGTCTGAACAATAAAATATATCAACATAGAATAGTTTATTTGACATCTGATTGATTTTTATATCACTTGACAAATATCACTTAACTATTTATATAACTGAATTACTTGAAAAGACAAGAAAAAATATCAGGAAGTACATTACTGGTAAAAGTTATTTGGTCTGTCTGCCTGTTATATTTTTGAATGCATTACTGTTACTAACTAATGAATATAATCAATAAATCAAATTTCAAGACAGGTAGATGACTTTCTCATCTAAGGCGCACTTTAACATATTCTTCTTTGAGGAATTTCTCCATGCTTTCTTACTTTTTCAAAATTCTAAAGATCTTATATTTTATTATTTAGATTGTTACTTGTCAAAATTGGCATTTATCATACCATAAATGTTCAAAATTAACTTCAAATTAGTTTATTTTTTTTCTAACTTTCAGTAGTTCCAAATAAGTAATAACAGCATATCTATCCATCTAGGCCAATAAGGAATTTAAAGTTATGCTGTTTTGTACAGAGATAAAATATGATTGCTTATAGAGTTTGAGGACCTGATCACACAAAGAATCAGTGAAGTGAGAACAAGATGATCACTGGTATTAACTTATTTCATGACATTTGGCAAATCCTTTAGTTCAAAATTTGCAATTCTTGTGATTAAACATGTAAATTAAGAGTATATTTTCCAAAGCAGAATCCTTAATATGATGGATCATGATAAATTTATCTTGAAATTTATGCATGTAATCTGTGTAATATTTAGTCTAACCTTACTAACAAATCAATTTTTTTTCCTTTCAAAAGAATCAAGAGGGTCTGGGGATTGGTTTTTTGGTTGATTTTGTGGTTTTGGGAGTGAACTATTTCATTATCCCTAATTATATGATGAGCTATTCAGAAAATAAAAAGCACATTGAAAAATAGCTTGAAAAGGACAAAAATAGCCCTACAGTTAATTATGTTAAAAGTACCAAACACTTGTCAGCATCTCATTAACATCTTAATGAGGGAAAATAACCCTCCTCTGACTTAAAAAAAATAAAAAAATAAAAAACTGTTTTCAAAAAAATCTCAACCTAGTTTGTAAATTTGGCACCCGGAACGACAGGGATTATTTCTTCTCGTTAAAATCCTATTGACAGGATATCTAAGAGAGGCAAAGTATGAAGAGAACAGTGAGGCTTCTACTCTGTATGTTATTCTGCTTGTGTCCTCGAGGAAGATTAATTAGACTGTAAGACCTTATATTAATAGGACTCATTAGGGCAATAGGTCTGTAAAGGAAAGGAATGGAGGCTGGACAGGTATGATTAGTGGTCTGATTTGTCCCAAATGACATATAAATTGCTCTCAGGCTACATTTATTTTCTCAGTATAGTCTCTTCTTTTTACTTTGATGAAGTTACTCCCTAGGCCAGTCAGGTAAGAAGGATGAGTCCCAGATTAGAACCTTCCTTTGATCGTGGAGTGTCAGTGACCATGCTCTTGGCAGCAGTGATAAGAAAACACTTGCCCTGGGCTCTTGCAGGGACTTACAGCAGGATGAGAAAATGAAGCTGCACTGGTGTAGGAGATGGAGACACTCGCACTGAGAGTGTAACAAAATAATAAAATATCTTTGTTCAGATATTGCAGTTCTTGCATGTTAGTCTTCTAGTTCACATTCCTTCAAATTCTTAAAATAGTATTTTAAAACTACAATTCTTCTGCTATGCTGTCAATTCAAATCTAGCTAAAAAAAGATTTTGGAAGTTCAGATGGGTAAAGTAGAAAAAGTTCAATTTAAAATAGTTTAATGTTGATGAATTCTGATTTTCGTCAGTTCTCTATGATGTTAGTTGAGACTCCATTTTCTTCTGTGTCTTTATGTCTGAGTTTGTTTAGCCTCCTCATCCACCTTGTGGGAGCAATTAAGGACTACAAAAGAATACATAGACATTAAACAATCATTGTAATGAAATTTCAAAGTATTGAAATATTCTATCATCAAACAATTCTCAAAGTAAGAGTGAATGTGAGGGGAAAGGATACAGGATATTTACGTCCCTAGAGAGGTTAGGTATGATACTAGTCCTTCTTCATATCCCCAAAAATAAGACCACTGGTCAGTACAATATTCCAGGCTGTTCACTGGGAAATCCAAGGATTTTGTAGGATTTTGACTACAACTTCAGTACAAATTCTGCTAAATTTTAAAGTTATGAAAAGCTTTTAAAATGCATTGCTAATTCTTTTTTTTCATCATGTGCTGATAATATACAGTGCATTTTGAGACATCTGCAAGACTTCAGTCATCACAGGCTTTGTGCCTACACAGAAAGATAATTTTTTACACAAAAAATAACTTCCATATTGACCATTATATGCTCACAATAGCTAATTAACAGTTCTAAATATTCTTACATCTCAGGAAGAAATGTTACTAGAATAATTTAATTCTTCCACCAATGTAATCTATCTGAGGAATGGGATTCCCTGAGTTTCAACCTGTATTAGAATAATAAAAAAAAAAATCTTATTTTCAGAGTACATTGATTTATGAACATCCAAAAGGGAAAAAAGTTTCTTCTAAACTGTAATCATTGTTTCTTTAGAAAGTTAAATGATCTCTAAGCAGTCTAAGCACATCACTGAGCAAGACTGTTAGAGGGAATCTGCACTTCACCCTAGACCTTACTATGCCTTCAGATACCAATAGCCTTTCTTGCGATTTTAATGCTGTAATTACAGAAATTCATCCAAAAACCTCTTCAACACTTTTTTGTTTCGCTTCTTGAAAAGTATGCTATTCTACTGCAAGTATACGACCTATTACATCTTATTTGACTGTGGTATTACAAGTTAGATGTAATAGTTAGTAGTTGAGTCTTTGAACTTTTTCAATAAAGTCAGTATGATGTTGCCTCTAATTTATAAATTAACACTTAATAAGTTATCATTTTCAGTTTAGAGGGAAGAAAAATAGGTCATGACAAAACTTTTGATTTTAATACCATAAAATTGGAATAAACTGATGGAAGAAAATTGATGTAAAACCAAAACTTGTTGATAATGTTCAGGTTTACATGCTAAAGTCCTCTGTTTAGAGTACATGTTTTTTACGTAAGTATTATTAGATTCAGTATGATCTTACACTCCTTGAAGTTTTATGCATAGGTAGCTCAGGCCTGGTTACTTGTATGGTTTGTTGTTTTTTTCTGCTGAGCGTTCCGTGTCAGGGTCAGGCAGTTGTTCTTCAACTGGTGGAGCAAGTAAAAAGGTGTGCTCTACTGGACGATTACCATGGCTACTACCAAACGAAAATAAGCTTCAGGCCTATATGTGGAAGGTCTCTGCAACCCAGAGGAACATCTCCTGCTGATGATCCATATTTTTATTAAGCACTGAACTAAAAAATACAGTGATTTTTTTTAAAGTGTGGGTTTGTGTTATACTAAGTCTGCATCCTGTAGCTCTGCCTTCTTCAGAGAGGTTTTGGAGATTCACATTCAAAATGGTACATCTTACCATGATGGAGACAGCTGTGACTGTGTGCTGCCAGCCTCTAAAAATCAGCAGTTAACACATCACTATGTGCAAGATGCCACAAATGTTCTCTATATTATGTAACTGAAAATCTGCTGGCTTTTTAGTTTTGACCATTGTAGCCTTAAAGAGATCATTCTTTTCATATAACAAAAAAAAAACCAAAAACCAATCTAAAAATACATTCTGCATTAATACTCATCCATTAGTGTCCAATAATTAACATTTTGCTCTGCATATCTGTACAAGGAATTTTTCTTTCCATCAGCTTTTGCAGCATCCACGGAAAATCACAGCTACCATTTAGACAAGCAACAAACTAAGGCTTTATTACTTTAATTTTCCAGACAAATTACGGGATGGTAAATTGCAGTACATGAAGATACTGTTTGAAAGATGAAAAGGAAGGCAGACTTTAAATTTTGATGAAATGAGATACCTAGATTTCCAAATGAAAGGCTTGTTTTATGCTTCAGTCTATTGCTTGCTTCAACTGCTTATATACGCTTCCAGTATTTCAAATGATACAATGTACAGCTATAGTCAAATGACAAGATGCACAATTTAGCTGGTAAATATTGTAATGAATTTAGAATGCCAGTCACAGCCATTTGTAATCTCCAACTGCAAGCTTCTCAGCCTGCCAAACCCTTTTTCTTTAAATTGAATGTCAAAGCTTTATCTATATTTGTTTCTGAATACACTGCAGGAGTGTAATGCATTCTTTATTTGAAAACTGTAGGAAATCTTCTGAGTAAATACATAAATTGGCAAAATCTGTCTTAATGGAAAACCTATTATTTTAATTACTAGGGGGTGATGTGAACTCTTGCTTCAGACTTGAGTTAGTAATTAATGGTTTCATCATGAAACCATTTATTGTTTTCATTTCAGAGAATTTAAATGAAGATAACTTATTTTAGAGAATGTTTAATATTATCCCAGCCTTATGAAAAGGACAAACAGTACCATATAGGAGTGAGTGGGTAGGATGCAAGCTAAGGAACAATATGAACCACAGAAAGCTTAACTGTGAGATAAGATATACAAATGTCTGGAATTATTGCTATTAATGACTGTTTACCTTGCAAACTCTGTGTTTCAAAGAAGTAGAGGTTATCTTCATCAGTAAAGTAGGTGAAGAACTTGTTTACCAGAGGTAAAAAGAAAAGAAAGACAGATCAAGCGCATAAGGAACCTGAGTAGTAGACATGTCAAGCCCTGGATATTGTGATAAAACAAGCATCCAGTTTTCCTTTACAGGTAACAACAAATTTTCAGTGGGCTTAGTTTAGAACCCGCCCTTTTCCACTACGTGCCCCTACTCCAAGTAGCATCAGAGCATACTCCCAAAGGGATTTTTTTTTTCCTTTACTTGATGTTGATGTAACTAGCCCTTGGACTGGCTCAAATCATCAAAGCTCTTTAGAGTCCTGAAATTGTTTTGGGTAGCTGGCACTTATTTGGAAATATTTCCTCTAGAAATGAGGAAAAGTTGATTCCAGTTTGTCAAATTCACTGAGTTCATTTTAAATACCAGCCAAGCTTTAAATGTGAACAGTAAGTTTTATCCTTATCAAGCCAAGGGATACAGTCTGGTTTAGAAACTGGAAAGTATGTTTAAGAAAAAACAGTATTTAAGAAAAAAAAGAGAGAGTAAAAGAGAGAGAAAACAAAATCTACCTGAAACCTATTACTTCAACTGATGTTCAGGGTTTTGCGGAGGTCTTTCTCAGCTAAGTACTTAAGGAACCACCCCCAAAATATTCTGACTTTTCAACAGTTACTGTTAAGATTTTATGATGTATAGACTGCTATGAATTTTAGTAAACAAGCAGCTTTTTTAAAGCAAATCGGATAGATCTATGTCATACTTTTGTAGACCCCTTAGGAACAGTTCATGAAAAGTGTTCATTAAAGTGTTGTCTTTTAAAGTGGACTCCTGCCCTGGGCTTTCAGTTCCTTAAACCTGAAAATTTTTTTGTAGTTGCTGAACTGCAGCCGGTTTTTAGTATTTTATTTTTTGTTGTTGTTGTGAGAGGCTTGGGTGTTTTGTTTTGCTTTGTTTTAGATTTTCAAATATATATGTATATATTTAGGGGTCCTTCTTGTGCTTCACCACTGCTTAATTGGGGTTTAACATTCATAAGAATTACCTAAAAACTAAGTATTCTCTGAGGATCTTTGAAGTACTGACCCTGTTACACATTTCAACTTTATTCTTCTTCAAAAGTCTGTTGAATTTCAGCTCTTTATTTAACATTATGGATATTTCTTTCAAACCACAGTTGAGGTTTTTTTTTTGTTTTATTAAATGTTCACTTTTAGAAGACCACACAGAACTCATTCCTACATGCTGCAAGTTTTAGGACATTCTGTGACAGATTTAACTGTAATGGCTGTCTAAACAAAGGCTTCATTCTTATCCTTTGTAGTGAAGGTGGTAATTTTCCACCAGCAGAGTGCAATGGTGAAAATGCACTTTACAAGATTTTTATTTTCTCTCTTTTGTTCATGCAATAATTCATTTATTTTTTTCTGCTACTTCTCCAAGAGTGATGTTGATACAGAAGATAAACCTAAACTGCAGATTGCAGCTACATGGTTGCTGTTTTAATCTGTATATGACAGAGAACACTAAATATACTGAACTCTGCAAGCATAAAGAGGAGAAATAACACCTTGATGTTTAAGCAGAAATCACCATGTATAAATACTTGCTTGGAGGCAGAGATAGAAGCTGGGAAATGAGACAAACCTTTGTGTACAGAGAACCAGAGGAAGGGATTCTGTTCCCAAAAGCCTAATTTTCCAAGTTACTGTAGAGGAAGCTACGGCTGTGTTTATGTACCTTGTCTTGTCTATGTCCTTAATTTGTCATGACTCCAGCGTTAAATTATGAAAGGCAAGTATCTTCCATAAAAACAAGAAATGTGGATGTGATATGGGAAAGGATGGATTTAACATGTGGCTGAAATGTGATAGAGTAACAAGTCATTAAGCTCACTTATTACTGGTCTATACCAGAAAATGAGAAATGTCTGTACTACCCTAATTAGGTGCAAGTGCAGTAGGTGGCTCTTATTTTACAAGCCCGTCATGCTATTGTACTGTCTGTGGAATATTATGCTTTCACTGCTGATTTGTTTCAGATAGTGTCTGAAAGACTGGTTCTGCCACATGGAACCCAAAACCCAAGATTTACAACTCTGTACTGTGATTTTTGCGGTGAAATAATGCTTCAGTAAAATCAACCAATTAAGCCCCAAAGGCCATCTTAACACACAATCATGATACTGGAATACTTTTTGCCTGGTTCTGAGACAGATTTTTCTCTAATGGCTTTTTGGAAAATGTACTCTACACATTGCATCAATCCACATCTCCGTAGCAAAGATGCATTAATTCCTGAAATTATTTGTAAGGATGGACAGCAGTAAATGTATTAGTTAATCATGCTCTGTCTGTGTGTTTTTGTCTGAGCCCAAACTCAGGTGCTGCAAATTTCCAGGCAATTAGTCTGCATGGATGCCCTGGCTTGAGCCATCAAGGACCATGGTGTGAGGTACTATAATTCTAAATACACCAGTAATATGACACATTCTGCCAGTCATATTTGTTTTAATTTGGAAAAAAAAAATATTCATAGTTAGATCAACTAAAATATCCCCTAATTACCATTAGTGTTAATTTGATCAGGATCTGCTATGACTTAAACATATGTCTGGTGATTAGGAAATATGATCATTTGATATTTTTACACAAAAATTTCCTGATACCATATTTCTGTGCCATATTTTTTTCTGTTTTACAAGGAATATGCAAGAAAAAAATGTATTAGAGACACAATCATTAAGCTAGATACTTTATGCGGTTGAAAATATCTAGATAAAAAAAAAAAAAAAAAGCAGTGTGTGGATTTTTTCCGTGTACGTATTCATGGGATTTTTTTAATTGAGCACATACTTAATCAAAGACAAATTAGACTCTGTATGATCCTAATTACAGGGCTACTACACCTAACTGAGTGTCTAAATTCAAACATCTTGAATTAATCAACCTTCATACACTGCACATTTGAACAGATTTTCTTAACACGACTGTATTTTTAAATGAAGTTAATCAGCTGCCACATCACATTGCTCAGGTTCAGCCTAGAGAACAAAAGCTGTTTAAGGGTAGAATGAGACTTCTCAGATACTAAACCATGCTAGTTCTTGAGCGGTTTGCTGTCTGGTGGTTTCTAAATGAATCCTAGCACAAGCTGAGAACGTTATGGCTACCCCAATTAGTCCTAGGCGTGAACTGAAAAGTGCATCTGGAATCTGTACAAGCTTTCAGGCTCTTGGCCTCAGGATACATGAATGGCTTGCAACCTGCCACATCAGGTGCTGCTGCTTTTTCTAAAGTCCTTATGGACTATTTTGGACTTAGGAACCAAGTGAAGAACAAACATTGGCTGTGATTGATTGCTTGCTTGCTTGATTGATTGATTTAGTTTTGTTTTGGTTTTGGTTTTGGTTTTTGTTTTCCCCAAAATACAGAGGAATTTCAAGCATTTTTCTTGTAAAAAGGATAGACTTAATTAGAATCTAATCTACAACCAGAATCTAATTCTTCTTCCAAATAAATGAACTAAGTTCAGATAATGAAAACTACATCCAATTAATATCAAATAGAGTTGAAACATTTTTAGTAATCAGAAGTGTCATAAAATATGTACTGCTGTACTCCCAATTGCTAACTAAATAGCTTTTCTAAAATATGCTCTTTCAGTTCAAGTATCTTGAATAGTGATGTGTTTATTATACATACAGTATTTGTGGTGAAAACAAAAATATATTATCTTTGTATTTGAAATTGAGATGCGTGTCTATATAAGAGGATTTTGTTGATTAAGCTGAATCAGGGAGAAAAATCTTCAGGTCTCCTTAGTTTATAGATCTTAAAAATAGTGAAAGATCTGCCCCCATCTCAGTAACTCACTGGCAGGAACATCACATCTGTACTGTGAAGCTGGGAGTGAGGTCTGTGGTTTGTGCCATTCACGGGGGCCACTGACACTGGAAGTGCCTGTCGGGCTTCTAGAGGGTTGAGGGGATTCAAAGGTTCCGGGTTCCAGTCCCAGCTGAGTTGCCAATTTCCTGTTTCCATTTAAGGCTCAGGGCAAGCCCCACAGAGCAGGATTCCTATCGGCCCTCTCTCCCTCTCTCTCTTCCCTCCCAAGGGAAGATACAAAGGGGAATGAGGAAGGAAGTGCCTCACACGGAACTGGAAGTTAAGACTATGAACAAAATTTAATAAGTAACAGAGATAAGCAGGGAAAAAGAATATGAAGGGCAGAGGGATATACAAGCATATACAAAACCAGCTCTCAGATGGGGATGGATTGTGCAGAGCACATGGAGCCAGGCCCAGCTGTGCTGAGGTGGGGTCCCTGCAGCAGCACAGACTGAGTGAGAAAGAAAAGAGAGGGAAGCCCCAAGTTCCTGTGCTTTTATAGAATGTGGTAGGGAAGAGGAGGGAATACTAGCTGCCCTCAGACCCCTCAGGGTCCTAGAGTTACCAGGTCGTCATGACCCCCTTCAATTTGTTAACTCTTAAACCACAACACTGCACCTCAGTAACTCACTGGCAGGAGCATCACATCTGCACTGTGAAGCTGGGAGCGATGTCTGTGGTTTGTGCCATTCACGGGGACCATTGACACTGGAAATGTTTGACCAGTGTCAGGATGCTGTCAAGCTCTTGCATTGGCTTCTGCTCAAGTCTGTGTCAATGTGTCTATGGCTCCTGGAGCACGACACACACTGCTTTTTGTAAGAGACTGCATAGAAAGAAGTTAAGTAGGATATACTCACAGTATTCTTGCAGCATAAAGAAATAGTATAATCATACTTTTCTTTTTTCTTTTTATTTTTTTTCTTGCAAGTATAGTGCAGTAATTCAAAAGAGGTATCCTTTTCCTATTGTCAGTTGTGACTACAGAACTGAAATCTGGGAAAGATCAGCTAGATCAGAAGTCCAGCTGTCTCGACATTTAAGCCCATTGAAATGTTACAACTGTCTCAAATGGAAAAAGGAAAGTTTCTCCTCCTTCATCCCATTGATACGATGATGAAAAAGCAGATCACTGCTAGTAACTCAATTTTGGAAGTCGTCTAATTAATTAAAAATTATTATCTTTATGTAAATAACCAAACTGCAAAGATCCTTTAGTAAGGAAAGCATTTCCATTTTTCGTCTTGCACTAAAGCATGATTTTTCAATCACCTTTTCTCAAATACCATAGCTACTGGAATGGAAGCTGTCAGCCCCTTCCATGTGTACGAGGTCTGCAAGGATACCAGATATTGATTCTGTTAAAGACATTAATACAAGAAAGAAAAAAACTATTTCTCTTTCTCCTCTTCACTACATCAGTTGAGATTAGACACGCACAAGCTCAATTTCTGTTTATATTTGAAAACCCAGGAGCAGGTATCTGGGTTGGTGACAGAGTATTGGGCTACTTGGATCATGGATGTAGCTGGAAAGGTGTTTCTTGTTTTCTTATGTTTAAAAATTCTGTGGCAATCCATCCTGGTTTTCCCAGAGGCCAATAACCCATTCGTTCTTCCCTTTCGGGAACAGAATCAACAGTACCAGGGGGCTGTCAGAGGGGATGGAGCAAGGCTGATGAGCAAAATCAGTCAAGATATGAACTGGAAAATCTTCATAACACCATAGCCTGCAGTGCTTCCATGAACACATTATCTCCCAGATACATTTAATTTTCTTTTTGGAATAATTTCTTGGAGCATTTCTTAATGCCACAGAGTGTCTTCAACTGTAGTTCTATTAATAGGACTGCAAAGACCAGTAATGAGCAATTTAGTTTTATTCTGTTTCCATGGTGGAAATGCTTGGTCACACTCCCTTAAACAACAATTTGAGAAAGTGAGTTAAATATAGAATCTGTCATTATTCACAAAATTACTGTGGCAGTAAGAGGGGCAGCCTGCTCAAAGGAGAAAGGAGAAACAATATCAGGTAATAAACAAACCCTTGTAGGGTATCAGCTGAGGAATGTTTGCTTCTATGAAGAAATTTTGTTTTCTTCGAACACAGTTCATGTACAATTTGCATCTGTCAATGATTCACATTGCCAGAGGTTTCCTTTTCTATTGCATTTTCTTGGAGCTTCAAAAGGTACAAAAACCTCAAAATTGTCTAAGTTCCTTTCGTAAGCCTCAATTAATCCTTTTGCAGTTCCTTGAATATATGATAAAGAAAAATATGTGTTGTCAAGGGTTAGGGTTGGATCAACTACTAGACAAATCACAGATGCTTTCTTTTAACCCCTCTCCCTTTCCAATGGAGAAGAAAAATGGGATAAGGGAGAGAGACTTAGGGACAAATATATACAAAACCAATCCCCCTGATGGCAATCATGTCACTGTCATCACTAATGCTGTGGGGCAGGCACTGGGGAAGTCCCAGACAGGACGCCGCAGCAGATAGGAAACGAGTTCAGGAGCTAGATTCTGGAACTGGATTCAGGAATACATGGATCAGGATTGAAGACATAATGGATAGAGTCCTCCTTGGATGCTGGCCATTTAAGAGGAGAGCAAGACCCTTGTGGTCACTCAGCTTTATATGAATATGCTCTATATGGGATGGAATACCTTGCTGATCCATTTAAGGTTACCTGTCCTGTCCGCTCCCCCCCCCCCAGATGTGGCCTTTTACTTTCTGCACTCCAGTTTGTTATACAAGATTTAGTAGTGAACTTGATCTACACAGAAGTAAGTATGAGTCTCTCAGCACACCAGTCATTGGTAGCAACTCTAAACATTGAGAACTATCGCTGCTAGAAGCAGACATCGTGAAAATATGCTGTTAACTTCAGAAAGTGCAGTTAGTTATAAGACACTGAGCTGAAAAGTAAAATCACTGAACAGAATTGGTTCTGTCCTACCTCAAAAGAGGACATGTGCACATCTCTACTTTGTGTTCTGACTGAATAACAAATGACATCACTAATGATAATCAATGATATTTAGTAGTTCCGATCTGCTAACCACCAAATCCTTAGCTAGCTAGTAACTATTGAGTTATGTGTCAAGAAAGCCTTATCTTTCAGTTTGTCTGGTAAAATTTCACAGAAGATAATCCTCAGGCTGTTTCTAGAATAGTTATTACCCAGTGACATTCACGTTTGTGGCTGTTTTCCTGTGATCATTTAGTTCTGGAGAAGGTGATTGAATGTACCAAGTGTCAGTAAGGTTCTGAGGTGAAAAACAAGGAATTTGAAGGTACACATGGTGTGAACACAGGTGGCAGGCAAGACAGTTCCCTGGCATAGCTGATTTTGGCCCAGTAGAAGGAGTTACATCAATGCTTACATGCTCAGGGAAATACTTTACCCCTGATCATCGAAATGTATGTCTGTGCTATCAAAATCTGTTCAGCATTAACAATTTTTGTGTAGAAAAAGTGCAGAAAGAAGAATGTGTTAATTCAAAGGTAGACATTTTAATTTACATTTCATTAAAAGCCTGGGAGGTAGCAGCCCTCCTAAAAAGTAGGCAAAGTGCAAAAAGACTGACATAAACTGCTTTAAATTATACCTCCCTTTCCCAGCTAAACTGCATGAGTAGAGACCACTTTGCTGTCTGAGCTGCTTTCAGCCCAAAGCCAGGTTTAGGCCCTGTCAGAGCACTACTGGAGGTCTGCCAGAAAGAAGATCTAGAAGGGACTCTGAATATGTGTTTTTCTTGTCTGCTTTTGCTCCTGTGACTTTTGCAGACTCGTTTTTTTTAACTCAGCTCGCACTGATCACCCGTACACTCAGCTGTCAGCATACGCAGGTTTAAGGCCACTCTGCAGCTGCAAGTGCACTTCTCTGGTAGATCACCAGTGAGCAGAGACTCTTGTCAGTGCTGTGCTAACATTATAACTGGATCAATCCTTTCTTGCCTGTGTAGGGTGAAAATGCCAATAGAAAAATTAATGAATATACCTGCAATTCGCTCTAAACAAATGAAGAAGCTAAAGGCAACACATAACCCTGAGTGGCAGACCTTGGTATGCGCAGCCTAAGTTGAATTGCTTGAATTGCTTATGACAAGTGAATTGTCAAAGGGCCTGATTGTGTGTGACATTGGCAAGGGGAAGGACAAATAAGTTTGCTCATCTATGTCCAAACTCATGGCACTGTATATCTGGGCTGCTGAAAACTCAACTAGCTGAGACTGACAGAAGAGCATAGCATAGTTATTTCTGGTGTTCTCAGATCAGAAACTGATGCAAACTGACAAGCACTGTGCTTGCCTGTAAGGGCTGACATCTCCAGTGATTTTAGTCAGCTTAAGTGAGCTTTTCTTCACATATTTGCATCACTGTCATACATCTTACTTAGGGAGCATTGGGACACATAGTGAAGAGGTGGGTTTATTAGTGATAGTGATCTCTAATGTTTCTGTAGGAAACTTACACTAGCAGAACATGAAAAGTGAGATGCTGCTCTCAGAATGTCAGATGATGTAGCCATTACTTGGCCTCTTGATGAAGGTGACTAGTGTGCTTATAATTATGGAAATCAGAACAGATGTCTCTGCCAGTAACACTGTGGTGCAAGTGTGCTGTACAGTGGTCCCCACAGCCCTGACCCAGCACACACCCCAAACAGAATTTCCTGTGAAGATAGAAGCTGTGTGTGCACTACCCACTGGTACAGACTGCTGTCTTCTGGAAAAAAAAAAAAAAAAAAAAAGGCAGAGAATGAGGGAAAGAAAGCACTAGTGCTTTCTGGACTGGATAAGCAGAGACATTTGGACTCTGGGGTAGGGTACGGCAAAACACACCTACTCCAAAAAGCAGTCATCCTTAGGTCACCTGTCAATAGGTTGCAATGCACATGTCTCAGTCACTTCAGTGAAAAAGCAGGGAAAGCAGCAGTGACTGTAGAAGGATAATTGAACTACAGAGATGCTAAGAAACCTTTCCTGAATCAACAGAGCCGGTAAAGATAAAGGTAACTGAATATATCCATTTTTTTTCCTGGAAGCAGCTTCTTCTGCTGCTTTATCAGACCTTCCACTGTCTGTGGAATATTTTCTAACAGTGACCAAGAACTCTAAATAACAAATCCTATCCTTAAACAGATGAAACTACTTTAAGGAGTCTTTCAGTGTTCTGTGAGCCTGGGGATCACCACATCACCTGATACCTCTGAAGATAAAAAAGGTAGGGGTTTAATACGTAGTGACAGCCCAGGGAATTTTAGGTCAGTCTGCTTGGAGCAGGTGGAGAGAATCAAATGCAGGTTGCTGTCAGAGCAAGACTTACTGTATTTGTCGCAGTGCTGGCCTTCTACTGCAAAGCTCTTTCCACAGAGTGCCTTGGTGTAGTCCAATGTCCTGTCTGTGGTCCACACTCATGTATACTTCATGGTTCACAGACATGGCTTAGTGGTGGACTTGGCAGTGTTAACAGCTGGACTATTAACTGATGATCTTAAAGGTTTTTTCCAACCTAAATGATTCTGTGATTCTTTGGTTCAGTGACAATGACATACTATTTCACAGTTGCCATCCTTTAATCAGTCTGTGCTGCTTCTAATATCTAATTTAAATCCTTCCTGTTTCAGTTTGAAATAGTTACCCCTCATCCTATCACTACAATCTCTCATAAAGGGTCCCTACCCTTCTTTCCTGTAGGCCTCCTTTAAGTACTGGAAGGCTGCTGTAAGGTTTCCCTTGAGCGTTCTCTTCTTCAGGCTGAACCACCCCAGCTCTCTCAAAATGTCTTCATAGGAGAGATGCTGCAGCTCCTTAATTGTCTCTGAACACACTTAAGCAGGTCCATGTCTTTCTTATGCTGGGGGCCCCAGAGCTGACCACAGTACTCCAGGTGCAGTCTCACCAGAGCAGAGTAGTGGGGGAGAATCACCTCTTTTGACCTGCTAACCACGCTCCTTTTCATGTAGCTCAGGATGCGACTGTCTTGCTGGACTGCAAGAGCACATTGCTGTCTCATATTCAGTTTTTCATCCACAAACACCCTCAAGTCCTTCTCTGCAGGGCTGCTTTCAATCCATGCTTTACCCAGCCTGTATTTGTTGGAATTGCCCTGATCCCTGTGCAGGACCTTGCACTTGGCCTTGTTGAATGTCATGAGGTTCGCACATGCTTAACTCTCAAGTCTGTCAAGGTCCCTCTGGATGGCATCTCTTCTGTCCAGCATGTCAACTGCATCATATGTTTGGTGTCATTGGCAAACTTGCCAAGGGTACACTTGATCCCAATGTCTATGTCACCAACAAAGTTGATGAACAGCATTGGTCCCAATACCGACACATCAAGAAGGACTTCCATCACTGGTTTCCACTTAGGCCTTGAGCTGTTGATCACAGCCTTTTGAGTGTAATCATCCAGTTGATTCCATATCCACCAAATGGTCCATCCACCAAGTGGTCCAACCATCAAATTCACATCTTCCAAATTTAGAGACAAGGATGTAGTGCAAGACAGTGTCAAATGCTCTGCACAAGTCCAGGTAGATGATGTCAGTTGCTCTTCCCTTTATCCACCAATGCTCTAACTCTATTGTAGAAGGCCACCAAATTTGTTAGGCATGATTTGCCCTTAGTGAAGCCATGTTGACTGTCACCAATCACCTTATTTTCCATGTGCCCTAGCATAGTTTCCACAAGGACCTCCTCCATGGTCTTGCTGGGCACAGAGGTGAAAGTGAGTGGCCTGTAGTTCCCCAGGTCTCTTTTCTTCCCGTTTTAAAAATGATTATGTATCCCCTTTTCCAGTCAGTGGAAACTTCATCACATTGACATAACTTCTCAAATATGATGGATAATGGCTTAGCCACTCCATCTGTTAATTTCCTCAGGCCCCATGGATGAATGTCATCAGGTCCCATGGACCTGTGCACCTTCAGGTTCCTTAAGATGTTAACCCAATGACATTCTGATGATCATAACATTCAAAATTCGCTTTTTCCTTCTCCTAGAACAGAAATTTTCATTAGTGAGCATAAAGAAATGTAGGCATATACTTCACATTGGAATAAATAGATCATTAAAAAAACCCAACAAGTGAATTGTTCTTAAACAAAGATGGAATATCACACATGAGATGAAATTAATTTATATATGTAGATACCAATGCAAAGCATTATCAGAAAAGCAGAGTTATTTATTAAAAAAAAAGCAACAAAAACTTAACACAGTCCTTCTCTCTTATGACAGAAATGCATCTAATTCACCACAGGAACGAAATAATATGGCCTTTCTTGGGGAATTTACACTAATTTCCTGAATACATGTTCAACTGAAAAAGATTTTATGCCATTCCTGAGGTAGTTTCATATTGTTTTAAGTCCTTCTAGCAATGTTATCTAAAAGCAAAACAAATCATTAGAACTATCCCTAAGTTTTCATTCTCCTTGGTTTAGGTACCCCAAACAAAGGAAGCAGACTTTTTTAACTAGAAAGGGGAAAACAATGAAACTGATGATTCATAACATGCCAAACAAACCAAATATTACAGGAACCACTTTTTTTAGCAATCTCAGCTTCCAGTAATTGTAGGTAATATTGGTAACAGTAAGGTCTTTTTTAAATTGGACGTAAGAGCTGACATTGCTATTTTAAGCAGTCCTTAAGACTGCTTCTTTATACGTTTTTATTTTTGGCACAGTCAAATAAACAACATTAGGAGATAATTATTTACTAGCAGCTCCAGGAGCCACAGGATATCATGAGTGCCTTCAGGTCATCCAGGATCTCCTGCCGCACTTCTGATCATTGTTGTCTTGCCATGTGTCTGTTCTGCTTATCATACCTCAAGTGTGACTGCTCTCTTTTACTGAATTCTCTTACAGTCTTATCTTTAAAGTCTGCAGTGTTACTCTTATCTTGTTCTTCTGTGGTCCTCTTTCATATGACCTGTTTTTCCTAATTCTGCATACTTCCTTATGTCTACCTCTTTTACCATCTGTTTTCTTTCTCAGAAGCAGGATAAACTGAGCATTCTGTGGTGCTGGTGTGTCTGATGAGATTCAAGTTCAAAGTACAGGTCTCTCATTGCCACAGTTGCTTAAGTCTTCTCAAGAGGTGACATTTTAGGCACAGACTTTTTGGAATAATTCCTCCTGATTTTAAATGGACTAAGAGTTCCTCCCTAAGCTGTGGGAATAAAGCACCAGGCACCTACAATTTGGTTAAAATCATAGAATTATAGAATAGTTTGGGTTGGAAGGGACCTTAAAAGTCATCTAGTTCCAAATTCCCTGCCACGGTCAGTGACAAAATAATTCTCTTCAAGATGTTGTGGCCTCATGAAAAGGAATAAAGAAACAGAGAAGCAAAGGGAGTAAGAGATATTAAAAATGAAAAAGTATAGTTCTAAGAGATATTTCTAAAATTCATAGAACCACCTCTAGTCTTAAAGGCAAAAAAAGAGAATACTTCAGAAGATGACTTCTGTATTACAAAATGCGTAGATATACACCAGCAATTTAATAGATGTTGATTTTGTTAAATTATTACTATTTTACTGCAGAAATGTAGTTACCAGAACATCTGACAAAACTTTACTTGCTTAAGTTATTGATGATTAATGAGATCATTTTCCTGATTCTAAGCAGCAGATACCAGAAGAAAAATCACCTGAAAGTTTTTGTCCCAACAAAACCTGTAATTACTGAGGCTACAATTAAAACTCTTCTTTTTCCAATGTTTTTCCCTCTGTTGTTCCTGTGTGATGTCAGCCCAGGGTGAAATCTTCTTAGGAATGCCATATAATCCCCATGCTGATACCTTTGGAGAAGTCACTCCTTGCTGTGAGACTATAATAGGGCCTAAAACATCCAACCCTGTTTAGATCAGAGTGACGAGGGATGACATTTGCGGTGAATTTCTGTGCTACAAGGTTAAGACAAATAGCATATTTCGACCAGTCATCATGGTACCTGCATATCACTGAAAACCTGAAATAAAAGTACACAAACCACAAAAACAATGGAAACTCTTCCTTTTCCTTTCTTGATCTTTTATTGGTATGCCAGTGGCATGGTTGGTTGGACCTACAGTATTCATGGCACTGAATAAAAGCCATGTGTTGTTATGCATGCGTAGGTGTTCTGCCTTGCAGCATAGTCCTGCCTGAATAGATGCCTGTATCTAGTGTGTGTATGACACGGGTTGTGCTGATCACTTTACAGTACTGACCTGCCTCTTAGTGTGTGTTCTGAACATTCAGGGAGCCAAATTTCTCTCTGTACCAAGGACTAATGCAAGACTTACCAAACAGTGAAGTTTCATTTCACATCTATTTCGGGGTGGTGAGTAAGACTTAGACATTTTGCAGACCTTTTACTGGCCTTACATAGAAGAATGAACCTCACCCTGGGGCTGTGGTTTGGCAATACACTAAATCTGATATTATTGCTCCTGGAACCAGATCAAAAATGTTGAGTTGAAGTATTGATTTGTCATTTTACTGTGACAGCTCAGATGCAATAAAAAATACTAACATTTTGGCAGGCTTCCTTTGAGATCAGGGACATCTGTCCAGAGCATCCTAACTTGAGGTTTGGTCATCCCTCAACAGATCTATCTATCCTAAACAGGTAGCACACCCCAGTGCTATGTAAGCATGACGTTATGAGTCCTCACCGTGGCTTGTGCTTAACTAGACAAACTGCAGTGCTGTGCTAGATCTGATTCAAGTCAGGTGTGGACAAGGCCTGGTTTTAGTTTTAATAACTGTGGAAACATTGCCTAACTAAAAGACTTGAAGGCATCAAGTGCACTTGTTAAGAGTGAACACTGCTTCTAACAAATGAAAAAAAAAAGAAGAAAATATAACTTCTTTATGGGTTCTGAAAGCCAGAATGATCTAGTTTATAAGACAAGATCAGATCATTCTACCTCTTCCCTTGACTTTTTATGGAAAGGTATGATCAAGCTGCAAAAGAGGCTTTTCTTTAGGAACACTTTCTCAGTTTTGAAACGAAAAGAGTGAATCTTGGATTGTGCCCAACTAGAATTTTTCACAGAATAAAACAAACCACAGAGCCCTTCCTTTTCATTTTCTCCAAGGCAGAAATGATGTCTGCTACTAAAGTCTGTGGCAGCTGATGCTGGAGGCAGAGCGGGAAAGTCCTTTTTCATGCGTTCTCTAGCCGCTTTCAACCACTTCCGCTCAGAAACAGAAGAAAATCAGCAATAAATAAGGGTAAATCATTTGTGCAACATTTGTAGTGATCACTGTGTTACTATCTACACAGCAAAACATCTTCAGTGATGGATAAGGTGTATCACTTGCCTGGAAATGTGTAAGAAAAATTGAATGATAGATCAACAGAGAGTATTTTAGCCATTTACGGGCAATGCTGTAATGATGGCCATTCTGGTTTCACTACATGATTTTTAGTGTGTAGTAGCATTCCTTAGTGTTTATAGAGAAAATTTCTCTCAAACTCAAAAACTAAGTGAAACTTCATGTTCTTTTTTTTTTTTTTTCTTTTCTCTAGAAGTTTGCTGCAGATGATAATCCAAAATTTATATTTAAACCTAAACTTTGCCATAGTTCATTCACAGCTGAGGTACACATTACAATCCGTCTCTTATCTCTAGTGTTTCTACACATTTCTTTCACAGTGCTATTAGCAAAACATGAATAAAGCATTGTGCAATAAATAAAGAGATGTCATTTCATTGACCTAAATGGAGGCATTTGTTGGAATTATGAGGTGGTCTTTCCATTCTTAAATGTGACAACAGTTGTACTGGCACATGTACGAGTCGTTAGAGGGTGTCTTCACAATGTGATATTTCCAGCTTCTGCTACCTTCTACAAGTAATATTTTTTTCAGAAATTCGCCTTTAAGTAGCTGAGCTCTTTAAGCATGATCCCTTGCCTCAAACAAGGTGAGTGAAATATTGCTTGAAATAATGAGAGCAAATAGTGTCTGCAGGCCTCAGTCCACTGACAGGGACCTCTCTCCTAATAGGGCTCTGCAGGACATTGCTGCTGCCTGCCTGGCAGAAGGGAGAAGTGACCTGTAGTCGCATTGAGCTGGGCCACCTTGACTGTCCTGGCTGGTCATTTACAGGCATTTTACCCCCAGTTTCAGGTATCGTATTAACTGTATCCCTGAAGTAATCATATTTAAATTTTGTTTTAAAGGTTGCAGCCCACTGATGGGCTACTTAATCCCAAATCTTACATCATCTGACAGAAGTCATATTGATTTAATTTTTGCTTGCTTACATACAAAATTCTCTTGTCAACCTTCACCTGTCTCCTGTGCTAAACCTGAAAAGTACAGATTTTTTGCATCTATTGGTCTTTTTATGAAGTCATGCTCATTTTCCTACTTTGATGAAAAATTACATACCATAGCCATTACCTACACAACTATTTTAGTTTAAAAGCTATTGCCATTTGAGATTTAGTCATGTTGAAGCTTAGCCAACACAAGCAAATACAATCTAAAACATTTTGTGCATCTCCAAGTTTTATTTTTCATCTATACATAACACAGATACTTCAGCAGTATATTTCTAAGTAAGCACCTTGGTAAGTCACTTTACAACTGTGGAAGTTAGTTTGCATTGGGATTTCACTTAAAAACCAGGAGGAGCTAATTGATGATTGCTCACAGATGCACAAACACCCTTTTGAACACCATTAAAACTATCAATTTAAAAAAAAAAAAATTCAGAGACTATCACATTGAAGTAGATTAATCTTTAGTCCAGTTGTGAAACTCAGTGACAATACAAGGAATTCTTTGGTTATAGTCCCAACAGTGTAAAACTTCTTGCTACAGAGTTATCCTGGCTATATATATTTCACAAATGTTATATATGAACACTTCATAAGACTTAGGTAGTATCCCTTTTCATTAGTAATGCAAAGGAATGAAATATGAGCAGAAAAGCAGATAGAATTTCGTTTTCTGGTAAAATGTTAGAATACAGATACGCTCTTAAAGCAGTAGTGTTGTTAATGTGGATCTACCAGGACCATTTTCATTCCAAAAATAACATTCCCTATTTTCATCATATTTTAAAATGTCCTGCTTCATTACTAGTATATTTTTATGAAATATATTTTTATTGTATGAAGAAAGGAATACAGTCTTTCCTTTCTGTTTGTTTTTTTTTTTGTTTGTTTGTTTGTTTGTTTATTTTTATAGCTGTGCACTTTGGGAGGAGGACAGTATTTTCTTGGTTGAACTTCTACAAAAAAGTGTCATAGTCTCTTATATATCTTCCTCTTCATAACAATGAAAACATTTCCAGTTTCTGGAGACGATCCCCATTCTATTAGAGGTCTGATGATTATGATGTCGTTTCTTGAAAAGAAAGAACAGGCACTGAGCCTTTACATACATACCAAACAAACACTTTTGCCCTTACAATGCCATTAGAAAGCAACCAATACTTTCCTTTAGAACACTGACTGTTTCTTTTAGAGCAACCTAATAATGATTATACTTGTCCTTTTTGGCAAACAACTCAAATGGGAAAGGTAAACTCCTTGATGTCCTGTCTCATTCCTATTCTTTATTTCTGTATAGCAGATGTGTGTTTGCATGCATGGTGTGCCATGGATTGGTTCATTTCTGAACACTGTGAAGATTTCTGAATGCTGGGAACACTTTCTGCTGCCTGATGCCTGCTGGGAACACTTTCTACACCAAATGCCTGCACTTACCAGATTTTTTTTTGTACTGATTGCTTCTAGGGTGCTTTAACTGTGTCAGTATACAGTCATGTATCTGAAAGTCTTCTACTTTCAGGTCTATTCCCAAGCCTCAAATCCACAAAACAGGCCACGTAACTTCAATCCCAGTCTCGCCAACACTGCTCCAACTTATCAAGAGAATCCTACAGATTTTTTTCAGTCTATTATTCACTGTTTGAGACCAAAGCAAAAGCAAGATATTCCTAATAATTAAATAGAAAGGAAACCCCTTACAAATGATGATGAAAAAATTGTGAAAATACCAAACCTTGAGAGTGCCCTGCTTCTTAATTTCCATATTATCAACTTAATGGTCATGTAGGTAATCTATTCCAAAGAAATAATTAGTTATCTTTCACTCAAAGGTTTCCTTATTTAAAGGTGATCACTGTGGCAGGTACAGCCCCCCCCCCCAGACAAAACACATGGGCTGTGCTGAGCATCTTGGTGCCTCGGCCATTCAGTTGCCATTCAGTTACACCTTGTGGTGCTTAACTGGTGCCTCAGGGTCTGGATCCCCCAGCAAACAGGCTCAGGGTGTGCACTTTTCTGTGTTTTGTCCAGGCCCGTCTCAGCCAATGAAAATGACCACAGTGCACCTTCGACTAGGTTATTCAGCACATTTATTTTCATCTGTTGACAGTCTATTATTCCATTTAGCATGACTGACCAGCATTTCATCAGGAAAGCTTAAAGATTTCATTGGAGTTACTTGACTTGAGTTCCATTGCCAAAAATGTGGAGAGTTGCACAAACATTAACATGATTCATGGCTGCTGAAATTTAATTTATACAGATCTTTCATTTACTCTTATTCAATAGCACTATTCATGTTCAAGAAACTGTCATCACATGAATGTTCAGGAATAAAGGTTTTCCTAAATTACTGGTTAAATTTCCAACTCATGATCAAAAAGCAAAGCTGGGTGGAAACCATCATAATTAAAGACTAAAAATGTCCTGAAATAGAAGTTCAAGTGAAAATCTTAGTAGTTTTCTCATATCAGAAGTGTAAACTATAAATTTCAGGTCAAAGTAAAAGAATTAATTTAGTAATTTCATAACATTATGTTTTTATTTAAGCTTTTAACTCTCAGCATAAAATAAGGTATATTTTTTAAAATGTTATTTCTCATGAAAAAAGTGGACTCTTCATTTTGAGAGATCAAGATATATTAATCTGAACTTTTCTCAAATCTTTGTTTTATAATTTAGAACTGACAAGTTCACCCTTTTCTGCAATAATATTTTCGTTGTTTTATGAAGAAAGCTTTTTTACTGTGGATGAAAAGTCTGAATCTCTACCTGTAGGAACATCAGATCAAATGCTGGGGTATCCAACACCTGTCAAAAACATCCCCTGCATTGTGGATATGAATGATAAGCATGTGAATTTTAAGCATCTTCTGTTTAAAAACTTGGGTCATTAAGGATATAACAGCAGCAGAGTACTGACAGAGCATGGAGCTACCTAGAAAACAGTTGGTGTGTTCCCAATTCTGTTACACAAGCACACGTGGAACAAAGCTCTTTTTTTTTTTCCTTTCCCACTTCCTCACACCCACACCCTTCCCAAAGAGTTTCTTTGTCACTGTAATATGAATGATGACACTTTAAATGTCTTGTCATTCTTAACTGAAAGGCCCTCTGGCTACAATTGTGTTATCTTCCCAGAATAGTCCTGAGTCTGGGAGGATGGACAGCCATTGCTGATGGATTACTTGATGATTAATGATTGTCACTGATGTCATGAAAGAGGACCACAGAAGGTGGATTTACACTGATCAGCTTTTATACATAGAGGTGGAGCTGAGGCAATACATAGTCTATAATAGACACTGGGAAGAGGGGAAGTGCTAATTGCATTTCACACTGACTCCTGATCCGGAGAGATTCCAGCATTTTTTTTCTTCAACTCCCCTCTATGTAGATACATGTAAATACAGATGATCTACTGGCTCAGTCTTGACTCATCATAAGTCAAAGTGCTGAGATGCATAAGCCTACACAAACCTTAGTTTATAATATGAACACCCACTGAAGCCTAACCACAGTCACATGAGAAAATCCCATAGAAATTTGCCTTCTCTAATAATGATGACTCATGTTAAAGTTAGTTGTCTTTGTTATGAAAGACTTTTACTATTGCACTAAACGAATGTATATTTTTGGCACCAGCATACATATGACGTTGACACTGATCAATTCCTATTTAATAACCATGAAAAGAATTGTTGATATTGATACTAAAAATATCACATATGCCAGCAAAAGTAAAGCTAACAGGACATTCTTAATTTTCTAGCATTGAACTTGAAGCCAAGAAATTAGCTATCTCTCTGAAACAGCTTATTGTACACATGACATAAGTAATGCATCTCCCATTCTAACTGGAGTCGGAAAAATTTGAGAGCATTGGTGCATTTATAGAACTAATTGACAGGAAATGAATTGCTACCATTAACAACATGACTGAAACATAGTAGACGGCCTGACAAAAATGATTCACATTCTTCCTTTTCAATCTAAAACTTACTATTTTCTCCTGAGTACAACAAAATTCAAGGTATTTGACTGAATATTAAATTACAGAAATCAAGCTGCGTATTTAGGCCTTTAAGCCTTAAATTTACTCAGAGTAAATAATGGAAAGTATGTATTCTTTACCGCAAAGACAGATTCTGTCAGTTCTAGGCTTCTCACAGAAAAAAATAAAAATCCAAAAGTCGCCGCCTAAAAACATTGAGATAAGATGTATTCTGAATATATGACACTGACCAACATTAGTATATATGAATTTATGTGGTGTACGGATGTCTGAAATGTATAAAGTACTTTTTAAGCATACCTCTAGGGCAAGTGCCTGATAAAACCAACTTGTAGGTGGTATTTGACCTTTTCAAAGTAGCTTTTCCTTTCAGAAGGCAAAAGTAACTTATTTAGTAGTGCTTCTATTATCTGAAGAGTAGCTTTAATAGGATGATTATGAACAACGATGTACCTTGATTTGCAGATGAACTCAAAATTCTGCAGTAAGTCACTATTTGAAAATTAGCATTTGAACATCCGAAAATTGACACAATATGCCTGCAGTTGAGTCTTTAGACTTTCTTTAGGACATGCTGCATATCACAAAAGTGATGGAAATGCTCACTGTAAGTACAGTTTAGAACTGAAGTCCCTCTGACTACTAACGATCTCAACTTCACTTTTTGCAGGAGTTGAAATATTGATGCTTGTGTTTGAGTCAGACTTTGTATAGTAAACTCCATTTCATTCATTCCATTTTTGAGTGTGGGTTAGCTGCCTGTGATTTTTTTTTTTTTTCTTTCCTTAACTATGTTGGAGATAATCTATGTAGTAAAAGATATGCCTCTTTTTAATCCAGAAGTAGAGACTTTTTGGTAATGGATGAGGCTGTCTTCTCAGTACTTGTCTAATGCATATCACAGCGCTGCAGGTTCCTGCTTTGAACTGTAGATACAGTGGTTTAAAACAGCCAAATCCGATTTTCTGTTGCCTTTAATCTGCTTTGCTCTAGTTCCTTCCAGAACGGACAAGATAAATACATTGAGGAAGACGCAACAGACTTTGCGTGGCGTACGAGAGCCTCCAATTTAGAATAAGAACTGGAGTATCCCTGGGTGGTCTTTCAGCTCCTTAAGGTACACTTCAGTCATGCCTCAAAACAGCTGCAAGGCTAGACACATTGATGCAAAAACTGGCAAGCTTTAGGCATGGCTATAAAATGTTTACAGACTTCCAGATCCAACTATCATCCAGAAACATCCACAATATAGGCAACATTATCTCTTTGTTCTGCATACTCAGCACAGCTGTAGCCCAGGAGAGACAGGAGGCTTTGATGCTGTGTTCTTGGTGATCACTCTGGCCATTTTCCATAGAGTCTGCTCTGCAGAAATCTTCTGCCTTGCTCAGAGACAGCTTAGAGCAGTTTTGCCCCCTTACTGTCCTTTCAACTTTGGTCAGCATAGAAATTAGCATTTTATCCCAGACTTACTACAGCTCAGTCCTGACCTTTCTAACCAAGTGGCACATCTCTAACAGCAAAATAATGTTTCCTAACTCTGGAACTGAATGGTGGAGCATAGATCAAGTCTAGCTGGTTAGAACTCCTTCTTTCAACAAACAGGCTGGCTTCATCCATATCCTTCGCTGACCCCTACATTGTGCTTCTGATCATGCCCCTAAACTGTTTAGGAGTATGTGATTTGTTTCAGGCCAAGTCTGTTCTAGTGAATGTGCAAATAATTAAATGATACAGATGATCATGCAGCAGTGCTTGAGCCTGGCCCCACTTAGATTCTTTGTGAAGATACAGTCAGTAACTGAACAAGCAGCAAATTCAGTTTACTAGTCAAAAAAAGAAATCAGAACAACTGAATTCCCCTCACACACCCGTGATACTTCACTCATGCAAAAGAAATTTGCTACTGCAGTTATGTTTGATTTCTGAGCATCACTGTTTTAGGATTTAGGAGGAACTGCTGGGTTATTATTACTGATACATTAAACAAAGCAGAAACACAAAGGAGTGAAGACTCACTCACGCTCATGGCACACAGATATCTAACCATGCAGAAACGGAACGTGAAATGATTTCAAGTAACACATTAATGTGAAACAGATAGCAAAGGCCATAAATTATTTACTCATTTCACAAAAGAAATAACTATTAATGTGGTTAAAAATGGTTGATTTAAAGGACAGCTCTTATTGAAGAAAATTCCTTTCTAAAATTAGTTGCCATGTCTGTTTTTAATATAATAGGTTTGATTCATTTTAGAAAGAAAATGCTCTAAGTATATTGGCAAACATTTTTTTTTTGGTCAGTTATTTTACTTGTAAATTTAATGGAAAATCCATATTTTAAATTTGAGAAACCCTGATTTGCCAACAGGATGCTCCCATCTAAAGGAATGTCATATAGGGTCTCTGATGAGATCCATACTAGGGAGGCTTCTAGTGTAACATTATTTTGGTGGTGCTAAAAGTATTAGCCACTCATGACACTCCATTAGAACAGAATAAACTTTCACTATCAATACTAACCTCTGCAAATATATGCTCTTTGGAATTGCTTATCTGTTGCTAATTAATGGATAGCAATATCAAGCTGCTTGTTTTGACTAACACTACTCTTAGTCATAATTTGTTATTCTGGGAGAGCATTTAATAGTAAAGTCACCTCCTGTTTGCCCAACCTGTGCTCTGTCCTGAAGCATGGTGAACATTTTCATTTTGGTCCAACAGCTATAAACACATAGATTTTACATTGAGGTTAGTTATGATAATTCAAAATTAGTTATGATAGTTCAAACTTACTCTACCAGCAGAATTTTCAAGACATCCATTCAGAGAGACTTAGTGGAATGAAAGCTTACCTGATACCCTTCAGGACTTCCTTCATTAAAATAGTTTTCATGGAAAATGCATGAAACATATACTAAGCTTTCCAGTGCAGACAATTAGTGATCTTTATCACTGTCTAATTTCTGCTTTAGGTCACAGTAAAATTGTCTTGTCATTTACTTTCAGCTCATGAGAAGAAGAAAAATACCTGTATGTCATTCTTCTTCCCATCTGAATACTACAATCCCCAAAACCTTCATGAAGTCAACTCAACTTTCCCTATTAGTTAAATATACTTGCAATACGACATTAGGGACCTAGAATTAAAACCCTTGCTGAAAGCTTGCGTGAAATCTCTAACTATGTGCTTCTGCATGTGTATGTGGCACGATACAAGTATTTCCATAAATGAGGTAGTTTTTCTTCTTTCACAGTATTGTAAAGGACATGATTAGAGGCAAGTATTTCTAAGCAAAGAAGCAAATCCCACACAAATCTTTCCAAGAATTTATGATATAGCCTATCCTTTCCCTTCATATCTCATTACAAAATCAGGAAGACAGCGTGAGTTTCAGGAAAACAACTGGAGACATTGGTCTTATTTCATATTATGATATTGTCTAGTTAGATAAACTGAGCCACTCCACTGTGTCATTCTGTAATTTTGTTTCACCTCCTGTCTCATCTGTGTATATTGTCTTGTCAGTCAAATGGAATTCCCCAGCTACCAGTCTTTTTCTAGGTAGGATAATGCAAGACATACTGCACTCCATTCTAGTGTATTAAGAATGTTTATAGCTCCTGAGCTAGCTCAGTGCCTGTGTTTTCCATTGTTTTTCAAAATGTATACATGATTTTATTCTCAGCATAGGTTGGCACAGAAGTCGAGTTTCTTGGCTGAAGCACTGCTGCAAAATGAATAATCGGGAGAAATGAAGACCTCCAAATGCAATACTTTCAATTATTTCAGTATTATGTGGTATTATCTATCACATGCAGTATGATCATTTACCATCCTGGAAACTGATTTTATTTCATGTTTCCCCTACATTATTTACTTCGAAGAGTTTTCTATGCTGATCATTGTTAAAGTAATAAACATTTCCAACTTCATTCTATTAGAAATATCTGATTCACTCTAGATCTTATTTTCAGTTCAACTAGAAGATACATCACTCGTATTTTAGTGAATTACAGGTTATGCAGCTTCTCTGAATTGCAGATCTTTTTCAGTGCTCTTGGTGAGTAGAATGTTCTTTATAGTGTACAATGAAGTAACTGAAAGAGAAACATGTCTTGAGAATCATTTGTTGGGGTTAAAGATACTTGATCAAGTTTCTCCTACTTCCAGGAGCACATTATTACTTCTCATATGACTTTAGTCAAACCAAGTATTTATTCTTAACTTCACAGAAATTAAATTAATAGGGCAAAAATGTGTTTGGATAAATATTTCGCTAACATACTAAGGCTATTTCACAGATTTTCTGATTCATCGTAATACTAAAACCATATAATTTACTATGATATTTCATACAGCAAACTTTGCCTTATCAGTATGATGGAAGATATCACAAGCACTGATATTTTTATTCATGGGCTTGTGGGCTTGAGTTGGTTTCAAAGCTTATGAGTGATGTCTGAATTAGAATGCCAAAGAAGCAGAAGTGTGAAAGTAAAAGTAAAGTTATTACTTTCAATATTGCATGACATTTTTCCTATAGTATATTAGTATTAATATGGATCTGGGAAGTAGATATTAGCTTTAACAGCTGTGGTGGGTTGGCCCTGTCTTGACACCAGGTGCCCACCAAGCTGCTCTGTTATTGCCCTTCTGAGCAGAACAGGGAGGGAAGAAAATAAGATGGAAAAAAGCCTCGTGGGTCAAGATAAAGGAAATTTAATAAAGCTAAACCAAAAGCCACATGCAAAGGAAAACCAAAGATTTATTCTCTGCTTCCCATCAGCAGCAATGTTCAGCCACTTCCCAGGAAGCAGGGCTTCGGTATACGCAGCTGCTGCTCTGGAAGACAAACATTGTAATAACAAATGCCTCCCCTCTTCCTCTTAGCTTTTGTTGCTGAGCAGGAATCATATGGTATGGAATATCCCTTTAGTCGGTTTGAGTCATCTGTCCTGGTTATGTTCTTCCTGAGATCTTGCCCACCCTCAGCCTGTTGGTGAGGGGGGAATGCTGGAGAGAGTGCTTTGATGCTACGTGAGCACTGCTCAGCAGTAGCCAAAACACTGGTGGGTTATCAACACCTTTGCAGCTACCGAAATAAAGCACAGCATTATGAGGGCTGCTATAGGGAAAATAAAACTCAGCCAGATCCAATACAAAAATGTACTGTTACAGCTGCAGAAACCATATATTTGTTTTCAGATCAGTATTATGTGTGTGTTTCACTATCTTCTAAAACAGTGAAGTTTTAATATGACTTTAATTTTAAACACATGACAAAGATATCTAATGAATGAAGATGAACCTGAGTAAAAGTGGAAGACTGGGCATATGTTAACAGCTTTACAGAACTGAAGCTCCTGATTTCACAGCAAAAATGATCTAAGTCCACACTGTCACAAGAAAATTAACCACGTTTATTGTTACACTGAAGAATATCCATACTTTGTCATTTCATAATTCAGTTAGACAGTTAGATGATTAGGCCAGTATAAATGTGGCCTTAATTAATGTAATTACATAAACTAAAGTAAAAGGGTACATTAATACTCCGTGGCTTAGCAAGCTAATTAAAATTTTTAACCTCACCAGTGAAGTTTCCTGACAACTGCAGGAAAAGGCCTTGCAATGAAACCGCAGTAGTATCCTAGACACAGCTGAAGAGCCCTAATCACTAGGCTACTAAGCCAGGCCTCAGGTTGCTCATTTTATGCATTAGCAAGACTTTTGAGATCTATGGAAGAAGGAACTGTATGAAGTAATATTGCTATGGAGCTTGACTGAAAAGATTTGCTTCTGCCTATTAAGTAAAACCAATAACAAAACAGGTTTATTCTTCAAAGATATCCAAAAGTTTTAAGACGAGCAGCCAAAAAATATATATTTTGGTTTGCAAAATAAAAGTGAAGTACTTCATAAAAAGATTTTACTTTTTAAATTGTCTTTTAACTCCTACAAATACATTTTTTTTCTATTTTATTTTTTTTAATGAGACTAAATAATTATTCTGGATTAATACAGCCATGAGCGGTAACTAGAATGTAGGTAATCCATCTTGCCATATACAGTGATCTGAATTCTGCTAGGAAATATTTTGCAAGTTATTTAAATCACAGTTGTTATTGGCGTATATTTTAAGCATTTGTAATTAAGCAGACACATAAGACATTACTAATGCTGAAACAACATGGTTTCAATCAACCTTCTTAATTTTTCTGGACATGATTTCCCAGTTACTGCACTCACAAGCAACACAATAGAGACATATTGAATATACTTAATATAGCCAAAGCCTCAGGTATTAATAAGCAAAGTACAGTGGTCAGAGGGAGTCAAACCATGCATTCTAAACAGGTCATTTATGCAAGTGTGGATAAGGTATGCCCTTTGTACTATTAATAGCAAGCTATCATACGTATCCTGTATACTCAAAGGCTACTATTACAATTCACAGATTATGTCTTTCCATTGATGACTTAATGTTCACAAGCCATGACAATTCACGGTTTTGAATTATGTAGGCACACTTAGAAATATATTTAATTGTTATTAGTAATAAGTCAGTAGAAATTTCTATCTTGATATCCTTACTGCATATTGAATATAAAAAATATATTTTTCTATTGACTCTATTTTTTGCATACCGTAAGTTTCGTTCATTCATTTTATGAAATTATATAAATGTCCCTTGCTTTTTAGTCTTCTAAGCACAGATTTTATATTGAACTTCAGATTGATAATACAGCAAAAAAAATACTCCCTTGCTGCCAGAATTCATTAATTCCTATCTTAACCTTCTATCTCCTACCCACGCAAATGTAAAACTCCTTAGGCTTCACTTTGAAGGAGCAGCTACTGTTTACATTTGTTCCCTCAGAGAAGCTGTACTAAGGTAATTGTCTTCGTGGGTTCTTCCTATTTTTATTTTCTAGGTTTGTTTTCATTTACAGCCTATTTTCTTAACCTTGGTTTCCTAATCACTTTTCACTATCCATGTTTGTAGGTGCATCAGTGCCACTACCTAACAATTTTTGAATCAGATGATCAATTTCTATTTAATTTTATATAAAGAGGAAGTCTCAGAAGTGTTAAGTTCCTAGCAGTTCTACAGAACTGACCAAGTAGGCTGAGGAAAAAAAATAATATATCTACCTGACTTATAGAGGGAAAGACAGGAGTAGAGTTAATGTCCACCTATTCTATCTGGCAGTACATACCTGGCCTTCAAAACATGTGCTTTGGCTGGTTGAATAGCACAGTCTTAGCCCACAGTCAGCTATGGTATCCATTACCTTTTACCCATTCAACAGGATTGATAATAATTAGTTGAAGTGGGAATACTAGAAGACATGGATGGAGCTGGAGGCCAGATTTGGTTCTAGGCATAGGGAAAGCTATTAAAGATAGCAAAATGACCCCTGTCTAACTTCTTAGTGTGCTGATGTTGATATTGTAGAAATGAAGTATAAATGATGTTGATAAAAGAGGACCTATTTAAGGACCAACAGTTACTACTGGTGGGGAGACAGCTTTTCCTTTGCACCAAGAGAAAGAAGTGTGAGTATCTAGTATTGCCTCCCTCCTTTTGTGTTACCACTCTACAGCTTTCCTTTTCTTCTTTCCTTCCCAAGGGCCTATCCAAACAACAGTAAAATCCAGTGTGGAGTACTCAGCTGGAAAGCTTTGGGCTAACTCAGCTGGGGGTTACGGCATTATGAAGGGCTGAGAAAGAAAGAAAGGGTTTAAAGATACTGAAAGTGTTGGGAGGAATAAGTAGAACCTCAGGATTATATGTTTAGGAAGCTGGGGGAGTGGTTATCTTTGCACCTCAATAGAATTCTTCAGGAATAAATCAGAGAAACAACCTGCAATTGTTAAAGGAAAGTATCAGAAGACATTCATATTGCTCTTGTTTTAATGGCCACTATGAAATCTTGATAGCCTCCATTCCCAGATGTCAAGGGACTATTATTTTTTAATGTTCTGTGCAGGATAAAACTTTTAAATCTTAGCCCACTAATGCTGTATTAAGATTTATTATAAGAAAGCAATTTAACTCATTTTGAAAATGTCCCAGAGGTTTAAATGAATATCCATTTCATTCCCTACCACCTTTTCAAACTAGACTTTAACATAATTCTCTTTATTTCAGCAACCAAGTGAGGTTGAGACTTCCTTATAATCCATTTTTCCATGTCTGGTCCTGCTGAGACTTCTCTAAGCTTGATTGAGTGTTATTTGGTTTACCATCACTTTCCATTACTTTTTATATTGTATCCCTGATCTGTATCTTTGTAGTAAGTGTGTGTAACTTCACATATTGCTATTCTTGACATCTCTACCTGAGCAATCTGAAGGCTTGATTTGTTGGCCAAATGAAAATGAATAAAAATATGCCAGTGATTCCCATGTGAAGGGATGCTGTACCTCATAGAATGTTGCCTGTCAGTCTCAAAAGTATAAATCTCAATATAATGCAAAATACTATGAATTGGTTCTTTCTGGTTTCTTTAACTGAACAACCCATTTATAACAAAATCATTGCATAAATTATATTGAAATGGACTGCAGGAAATTATCTTTATCATCTTCCTGCTCAAAACAGGTTCAGCTTCAAAGATTGACAAAATTTCTTGGGACATAGTTCAGTCAAGTTTTGAATTTCTTCAGAGATTACCTTTCTGGGAAATCTGTTCCTGGGCTTAACTATACTATTTGTGATTTTTCCTTTTGTGTATGTCCAGCTGGAAATTCCTGTATAGTAGCTTACGATGATTACAGCCTATTGTTTTGATGTGCTCATTAGAGAAAAGTCTGTCTCCCCTCTAACAGTTTACCAGGCTGTTGAAGTGAGAAATTAAATTCCTCCTTCTTCTGGAGAAATATCAACTTGAGATTTCTCCAGGCTTACAAATATAACTCTTTCAGTCCTTTCCATGTACATCAGGTGCTTCCATCTCCTAATCAAAATAAAAATACAGTGCACCATTTTCACACTAAATGCAAAAGTTAGCTGGAAATATGGTAGGATGTTTAGTGATAGAAATCTAAAAATCACAAGCTGTACTCCTTCAAAGGACAAATTGTCATTGTGAATGAAGTTATGAAGTTGACACAAGTAACTTGGTAAAATTCTGCTAGTGTTAGACAACATTCTGAATTGAAGAAACTTGTCTCCCTATTCAAGGTTGAGACCCTTGACTTTCCTACCTGTAGTCTCCTCAAAATATTTTTTCTTTTGCACCATAACCTTCCTTATTGCCTTATCTAAAATAAACTGTTTCGATTATACACATTTAAACCACAGAATTATGAATTATTCAGTGTGTGTACAAAGAGGTGTGTCAGTTTTAGTAGTTTTCCTGGCTTAGCACATTTTTATGCATAAAAAATCATGCACTTGTAATCTTACTTACATCTTTATTTCATTAAAATTCAGAGCTGACGCTTTGTACTATCTGGATACAAACATCCTGATGATGAAGCTGTGCAAGAGTGAGTTTTACTGTTTCATTTAAAATAAACTTTTACACTAAACAATGCCTCTGTCATTTCAGCCAAAGTAATCTTTCAACCAATTATTAAAAATAGACTCTAAGAGAAAAGTCTTTGGCAGATTAAAGGAAAACAAATGACCATCGCTGGAAAAGAAGAAAAAGTGCAACCAAATACATGTTCAATCTTTCTTATTTTTTCCTCCTCTGACATCAGTAAATTTGGATTATTTTTATGTGAGTAGATGTATCTAAATGTTTGTTAGGCTTTTACAAGAGTTTTTAATTTAGATGGTCCATGCATATATGATTAAATTTATGTGTGTGAAAGATTGTACACTTGATTTTTACCCTTTCAAAACTACTTCTTAAGTCTAGATCAAAGGGAAGAACCTAAACATTTGTGTTACAGGACTGGCAGGAGGTCAGTTCATTACAGATTCATTTATTTATTTTTACTCTATTGCTTTGTTTTTAGGATTATGCACTAGCAATGTATGGAGTTGTATTAAGCTGTTGTGATGAGATCCTTGCTGGATCAACCCATTTTGTGACTGTACATCGAAATACAGGAGTATTTTCCTTCCTGTCTGTGACTCATTGATGATCTGCCAGATAGATTTTGAATTATTTTTAGACTCAATGTTTTAAGAAATACCATTGATAACTTGATTTAAATAAAATCAAATCAGATCTATCTATGAAGATGTCAGAGGAAATCTTCAGATAGAATAAGAGAATATAATATTAAATATTTTCATATTCTTTCAAGACTTTCAGTGTCTTTGTCCCATCTCTTTTTTATTGCTGTATTGAAATTAGTCTCAGTTAATGCTTAACATTGTTTGAATGAGAAGGAAATGGACTGGAGGTCCTGCTTTCCAGATGCCATAAAAACAATACTGGTTATGAGACTATCAGAAATATGAACACTCAGAAAGTTAGAAAGAGACCAAACTGTTGTAGATACGAATGAGGGTCAGCTATGGGGCATTAGTAACATTGGCTTAAATGTGTGTATTTTACAATTTGAGAAAATGCTACACATCTGCTGTTTAAATTTGGCTTTTTGACATTTTCCATTAACAATATCAATAAAACAAAAGGCATTACTGCCCTGAAAGTGTATTACAAGAAACTTTAATTATGAATCTTTTTGTAAAAATTGTTTCAAAATGAAGGAAGTTATCTCTAGCTAAAAGTAAGGTTTGCTTATTATTTTTTGTTACAGAACATTATTAAATGTCTCAGAGTGGTAGCTTATAGGTAGCATTACAGCTACTACTGTAAATATCTCTGGTCTTTTACACTAGAATTTAAGAAATGTCATCTATGATTTTTCTTGGATTTTCTCTTCTGTTGTGAGCTAGACACAAACACAAATAGTAGCTGTACAGCCACAGTTCTGTGAAAACTTGTTTGTGAAGATACCAGCTTCAAGAACAGTTTAGTTTTCAACACGAGAGCAGAATATCAACATAATTATTGGCAGTGATGAGAAGCCTTCTTGTAGTCTTATGTCAAGTTTAATATCATTGTAGTTCATTCTTGCCAATGCCTGTCTACGTCTTCTGTCATTGCCAATAGTTCAGATCTGTGCCATTGATCTACCATCACCAGCTTTTACAAAGATAAATATGTAGAAATTAAAGAAACTTCATTTCTGCACAGTTTTAATTAAAATATATGTATGTGTCTTTTTTTTTTTAGAGAAATACATCTCATAAGATGAAGGATTTCTCCCCGGGATTCAACTTAACGCATCTAGAAGTACTTTCCTTGATGTTCTGTAGAATCAGTTTTTAATGTTAGAAATCTTTGGTTTAGAAATTATAGCTAATTATCTGTTAGATACTGCCCAGTTGTACTGACTACACAAGATTGATGGAAAATAAATACAATATTTATTTTTCACCTCCAATGCTTATAATACAGCTTTCTCATTTCCTCTTGCTTTAGAGTCGATGATCAGCTGACTTCCATCTTTCGCTTCATAATTAGAACCGACTTTGCTTAAAAGTATTCATCCTGATACATCTGAATGGTAACACAGGGGAATGATGTATATAGACTTACAACTGAAGACAATATACCAATTCAAATTAATTTAGATGATTATTCATGCTGAAGAAGATAAAAATTACTGCCTTTTCTGTATCAGTAGGAAACTGATTTCTGGCAAGGTTTCATTTGTGGGACAAATTATTCCAGAAGAGATGCAAAAATGCTGCATAATGAGTCAAACTGATTAATAATACCGTCGGTAGAGGTAGAGTGAATTTCTCAACCTTTATTTTACCTTTTAAAGGTATAAAGACATTTTGCTTCTCTCATTTCTGTTTTTGAATTGCAGTAAATATCCTGTATTATCAATTTCAAATAAATAAAATTCTGGAATTTTTCAGTAATAAAAAGCCATTAAGACTTATTTTATCCAAATGACCATTATGTATATTTTAATTTAATCTGCTATCCTTAGCTCATATCCAGCTCATCTATGTGATCTTTTATATCAAATGTCAGAATGTATGATTAACTGAAGGCAATCCTTGACCTCCTATATGCATCTCCTAAAATTAAAGTCTGTCTGTGTATTACCTTTAAACTTTTATGAAGCCATCCAGTTTATTTCAGGATTGAAATTGTAGAGCTTAATAGATTCAAAGCTAATTATAAAGTCATTCTGAGACAGAACAGAGACAACCAAACCAGATGGAATCCATTACCAATCATACTCCTGAGACTGGTATTATTGAAATGAATAATATTTCCATGTAGCAGTGTCTCTTTTAATCAGTTTCTATCTGGGTACCAGCACTCGAGCTACTTCTGTAAGCTTTATGTAGAGATCACCTCCACTCATTGCAGCAATAGCTCGTGTCATACTTGACCCTTTCATCTTAATTAAAAGTGCAAGTCAAAAAGGAATTTGGAGATTGTAGGATGCTTAAAAAAGGACACCCCCCACCCCCCCCCCACCCCCCAAATAGTACTGGAGATATTGAAATGAAAAGAAATAGAAAAGTCATATTAACAGTTGATAGGCAAGACAGTATTACTTTGGATGAAGTGAGAAATAAATTGTTTTCCATTTGGAAGCCCCAAGGAAAAATTTGGAATTAAAGATCATTTCTTGTTAACATTTGTCCTTCCTCATCTTCATCCTCCCTGGCCCCTTCATCTTAAGGAAGAGAAAGTGTAGGGAAGCAGGGCAGTAAATGTCACTTACAGATTTTGAGCTTTTGGTAAGCTTTCAAAATTCATTTGAGTAGACTGAAAGGTATGCCTCCATTTCTTATTCAGACATATATGTCCTTAAGTCATCTGCACTCAGAACTAGTCCACAGGCACCACGTCATGAGTCCAACCTAATATATTTTGCCTCTCATCATGGCTGGTTAGTTGAATACTACTATAAACACTGATATATCATTTTCAGTGAATAGAGCTGACTTTGGTCCACTGGTCACAGAGCGCATGGAGTGGGGCAGTGGATCTGCAAAACTCTGCATTGACATAATAGTAACAGAACAGGTTTAAATCCCTGTCGGAATGGGAAATTTCATCGCTATGAAATAGCTTCTATTGTTTAAGAAAATCATCTATGTCAGATATGAAACTGGACATAAAATTACGAGTCTGATCATCTCAGTAGGAAACAGCCAACCTGTTTACAGGGCTATTGATTATTCACATTTATTGTTTTAAGTTTCACAGATGAAATGCAGTCTCATGGGGCCAAAGATGTGAAAAAGAGATTTCTAATTTATAAATTAAGATAATAGTGTCTTAAGTTTCTTTTCTCAACATTGTGTTACTCCCCATTGCACATCGCTGACTCTCTGTCTTACATACAATGTGGGTTTTACCAACCTGTAAGTTTCACACAATTGTACTCATTCATTAAAAATCATGAATGAAAATAGACATTGGTGACTTTGACTCTTCTTCATTACAGTCAACAAAGCTACAACATATATATAGGGATTTCAAATTAAAAAAATCCAACAAGTTCTATGTGCAAATGACCCTGATTAAATTTAGGGACACACAGCAAGATACTACCTTTAAATACTTCTTAACTCAATGTAGATGTTTGTTCGAATTTAAAGCAGATAGCAACATAAAAAAAAAAAAAATCAATGTTGTCTTCTGCTTATCATGCTTAGTTTGGATAATGTGTTCTGAGTAAGTCTCCTTGTTTCTGCTATCATCTTGGAGAAAGAAGAATCTTGAGTTGTTCATTTTGTTATATAATCAATTTCATCCAAAATTCATACTACACATACTTATACATACAGAAATACATACATGTATAATCTTCCAAAGTAGATCATTAATTAGAGAGACTGAGAAATAATTTATCAAATACTGTAAAATAACACAGTAAATTCACTGTGATTACCTGTTAAAAAAAACCAAAATATTGGTAAAAGTGCATAAATAGCACTAGGACCTGATCCCATTTAAGCAGAAAGTTGAAGGTTAGACCTGTTTCTTGCAGAGTAGGAACAGTGGACTCAGGACTCCTGAGAGTCACACAGCATTCAAAGATGAGATCCCTATTTCTGGGCAAGTTTTCTCACCATATGGAGCTAGTACAGAAAAATCTGCCTCCTGCTCTGCTGTGCAGCACCTGCCCTCAGGGAAGAATTCAGAATTCTAAACAAGTGGATGGAGATGATAACTGCGATGTTCAGTATTGAACATTTAGACACTACCTGATATTTTCTGCAAGCTAGCCTAATGAAACACTCTCCAGCTGTTGAGTTGCAGTGCAATATCTTCTAGCCTTTGGATAGGAAGAAAATGTTCTTCATTTAGGACTCCTAATCCAAGATGGATCTTTAAATCTGGCTGATTCTCACTTAGCACAAGTAAACTCCACCCGAAATCAAGAGAAACCAGCCCCTACTCCAAAAATTGTCTTTGAGGAGGAAATTTTCTAACAGGGTAGTTTTTCTCAAAATACATCTACCCTAGAAAGGCTCCAACAGCACACTGGTTGAGTTGTACTTGACTGCACTGAAGCATTGTCTTTGTTTAAGGCTCCGGGCAAACCCCACAGAGCAGGATTCCTATTGGCCTCTCTCTCCCCCTCCCCCTTCCCTCCCAAGGGAGGATACAAAAGGAAATGAGGAAGGAAGTGCCTCACATGAAACTGGAAGTTAAGACTATGAACAAAATGTAATAGGTAACAGAGATAAACAGGGAAAAGGAAATATGAAGGGAAAAGGGATATACAAGTATATACAAAACCAGTTCTGGGATGGTGATGGATTGTGCAGAGCACATGGAGCCAGGCCTGGATGAGCTGAGATCTGGTCCCAGCAGCATCACAGTCCCAGTGAGAAAGAAAAGAGCGATGAAACCTGAACTTCCTATGCTTTTATAGAGTGTGGCAGGGAAGGGCAGGGAATACCAGTTGTCCTCTGACCCCTCAAGGTCCTACAGTTACCAGATGTTTGTCTCTACCTCAATTTGTTAACTCTTAAACCACAACAGGCATACCTAGAAAGGTCTCATGGATCTAATAGCCATTAGATGCGCTAACATAGAGAGTGAGGAAAGAATGTTTAAGCATTGAGTATGAACCAGGCTATGTTCCATAAATCCTAAAATTATTCTTTAAAACCAAGAAAGCTTTCTATGTTTTAGCAAGACAACAATTACTTAGCAAGACAAATTATTTAGATGAAAAGACATGAAAATCAGCTGGTTTCTCTAGTTGCACATTATTAGATTTGTTGTTTATGATCTTTAAAATGAATGCATGCAATAAGCAGACCAACTGAGCAGAGTTTAACGTGAAATGTATGACAAGCAGATCCCTTGCCCTTCTTATCAAGCAGATGGAAGACAGGTAGCACTAAAAAAATGCTAATAAGGGAATCAAACTTATTAATGCGGCAAAAATTCCTGCACTTTGCAGCACTAATGTGTTTATTGGCAGAGACGCAAATATGCATGTAGCCTACTTTCATTTTCCCAGAGCACAACTGAATTAATGCTGCCGTGTTGCTCAGGGTAACAGACTCCCACCTAAGAGTCCTCTCACACCACAAGATCAATAGGACCCTGGAAGCTACAGCAGAAAGAAATTAGAACGTGCACCAACTTGTTGAGACTGATAAAGAAAACACATTTGCCCTTCATGTATTTTTAAAGAAGTTCTTTTTCATTATGACTTGTAAATGGCTCTTCTGTGAACTGTACAGATAAAATTAAAATAGTTTTTTGGTTTTTTTTCCTCTGCTTTTGAAAGTCTGAATAGCTCCCATCCTAAGTATGCTAATATTTAAGGATCCTAGATCTAGCTAGTCCACTTCCTTGTTTTGGGTCAAGGCCAAGTATAACTGAACAGCCTCTGACAGATCTTTGTCACATATGTTAGTCATAAAACCACTCAGCATAGTGATTCAACAGCTTCCCAAACTCTCCTGTTCTCCTGTTTGACAGTCCTTACAATTAGCAATGTTTTCTAATACTACATCTTATTAACTGTTGAAGAAAATTTAAATTAAATTGTTGTTTTTTTTTTTCTAGTCCTGTGCTCTACACGGTGGAATGTTATTCATTACTGTCCTCTTTGTTATAACATTTCATATATTTGAAACTCCCTATGTTCCTTGCTTTGATTTTGTCCCTGACACTGTTGTTCTACCTTTTCCTCTGAAGTCTTATCAATCAATCCCAGTCCTTTCAGGCTATACAGATTACTTACAAATTTCCTTTCTTACTGATCTTCTCTAAGTTCCCTCTAATTCATTTTAAAATGCTTGAGACTGATCTTTATACAATAGAAAGACCTTGAAATAGAATAATTACTGTCTTAACAATAGTGCATCTAACAATGACATCTGTCCTAAACAGAAAAGTGGCCAAGTTGAAAATATATTTCCAGACTTTGTACTTCAGCACTTTAAGCTTTATTCCTATTAGCATTATGCTCAGCTAGTTGATTCTTGAGTTGCGGTTATACATTCACTTTTCATTCCTAAACATGGTTTCTCCACATAATACCTACATCATTTTGAATTAAAATCTGATCCTTCAGAGCATTTTAAACCTTTTCCAGGTCGATGTCATACAGAGATTTCATAAGCATGTACCCGATTTCATCACTCAAACATCCCAACAGTTATGTCCTTTTGATTTGACAGAAACTATTGTTAGCTACACTGAGAATGCAACTTTTCAATCATCTGTACACTGAACTAGTAACACTTTCATCTTTTCTGCCTTTCCCTGACTTGCCTACTGCAACACTGGACAGAACTATGTCCAGAGGCATGTTGGGATGAAGGTGCCACAACTACCCCTCTAGTATTCAGAGACCAGAAACTCCATCAAAGGAGTTATCTGACATTATCTGCTCTTGATAAATTCTTGTTGGTGGGTGGTTATTACCTCTCAGGTGTGTTGGTTTTTTTCATCACAAGTAAGTTTTGTCTTACCTGAGCAAATATGTTATCTCTCTATCAGAAAGAGATACAGATGTACTATGTACCAGATGTACCGGTATTAATAGTTATTAATAGGTATTAATAGCCAGGTCAAAAATGGTCACTTTCTAGGGCAGTGTCATAGCAGACAATAGCGTTGATAACAACATCTGTCTGATTCATTCTGTGTTCAGTCTCAGTGAAATAAATATTTTTTCTTAAAAATATACGCATATTAAAACATTTAAAAAATGTTTTTTATGTCCCTTACTAGCGGCAAATCTCTCTGCATGTCAACCTTTTGGATTTTTTTCTCACAATTATGCTGTTTTCTGCATTCATTTCTTTTCTATGGTTTTTTTTTTTTATTTTATTTTAAGGCCGTGAGGTGGCTATGATATCTCAATACCATATGAATAAATGTAGGAAATTGGTATATTAAGCAATTTCTTTATCTAACTGTCTTGATTTGAGTGAGAACAGAACTAACTCCGCTCAATGATTTTAGTTTTCAGTTAAGTTCTTCTGACTAACTGCGCTTTCTGGGTTTAGCAGCATGTTTTTGCAGTGTCTGCTTTAGAAGTGATAATGCTTGATGTTTACAGTTAGTACAAAGGCTTGGTGTGCAGACCAAGGTCACTGCTGGATCTTTTGTACCACACTGAGAGGTGTATAAAGTAAAAGGCCACCTCTGTGGGGAGGAGTGAACAGGACAAGTGACCCTAAATCGACCAGTGAGATATTGCATCCCGCATACATCATATTCAGTATAAAACTGAGAGATCGTGAGGGTTAAACTCTCGATTTCCACTCTTTCTTCTTCAACATCCAGCATCTGAGGAGTATTCTGTCCATTCTGCCTTTGATCCCAATCTGTGTGTTTCTGAATCCAGGACCAGGATCCAGCTCCTGAACACAGTTCCCATCTGCTGCTGGGCCCAGCCTGGGACTTCCCCAGTGGCCATTCCATAGCATCTGTGGTGACAGTGACATAATTACCATTGGGGGGCAGCTGGGTTTGATACTGGTTTTGTAGACATTTGCGTATATTCCATTTTATTATTATTATTTACATTTTCATTAAAGCTGTTCTAGTTTTCTCTTCTAATTGATAAATTTCTCTCCCTTATTCCCTTCTTCCTCTTCAGGGAGGGAGATGACTTAACAAAGAGCATCTAGCATAAGTCTAGTAGACTGCCCTGACCCTAAACCCTGACATTAACTATTTAAATATATTACTTATTTTCATTTTAAAAAACCCCAAACAGTTATCCAAAGAAGTGTGGAAATAAACTTTTACTCCAAAGTTTGAATACAAAGACAGAGGGAGGAGGCCTTCATAGTTTGAAAGAAGGCAGAGAAAAATGCAGTGCTTTAATAATGTTAATAATTTATTCTGATGACATATAAAGCAAATTCTATTCTTATGTCAGAAATCAGTGGAATAAATCTCAAAATTATTTCAGTTCCTGAAGTTCTGCAAGCTAAAAAAACCAAACAATCAAACAAACCCAAACTGAAAAAACAGTGCAGCGTTTTAAGAAAGTATGATAAACTCTTGAGGAATTCCTTGAGGTTGAGGAATATCCTCTGTGAAAACCTTGCATATGTGGAGAGGAAGTGAAAATCGGGCTATTATATATTGCTTATGGAATATACCTTTTCTGGCTCATGTGTCCATTACCTCAACTGGAAGACACAATTTAGATTTCCAAGAAAGGAGTTTTTTTCTCATTGGCATGTTTTAAGACTTTTCCAATACTATAAAAGGGAAAGTAGCAGAGACACTTGAACTTTTCAAGGCAAGAAAAGGTCTAAAAGGGCAACACTGGGAGTGGACAGGAACATCTTGAAGGAATGAATACCTTCACATTAATGCTGGTGGTCCCTGAGTCAGAACTAAAATGGAAATTACATAAATTAAGTCTATGTGGTAGAAAAGCCTCTGTGTGATTATTGTCAGTTGAAAATACCTATCCTTTCCTTTCCTGGACTGCAAACAAGGTTTTTGTTACTGATGTGACAAACCAACAGTCTTGCAACCTATTAAGAGACATTTAAACATAATATGAGTTCTCAGGTTTCAGACAATGGAGCTGCCCACACTAGTCACAAAACTGGAGAAAAATAAGTTAAAACAGCTCAGTGGATGAAATGGATATTTCTAGACTAGTATGAGAGAAATCACTCTCTAAATTCTACTTACACTATTTACTAGATCTCCACTGACCAGAAAGAGATATCAGGCACTTGGTTTATATGTAGAATCTCTGTTTAAATGTCTTCATCCACCAGCTGAATTCCACGCAGTTTCTGAATATAGATAAATCAAGTAACATTTCTTTCCATGTAGGATGACTATCTACTAATGATCTTCAAAGTAAACTGAAGTTCTCAATTGACCCATTATTTGTTTTCCTTTCCATTTATACACCTATGTCACTTCACTGTTGTAAATGTATTTTTCATGTGTTATATGTTCTTCATTTGTTTTTATTAATTTTGCTGAAGTAATAAGAGTAAGAATCAATTCTTGTTGTCTACTACTGTGAGAATCTAAGTACCTTTGGCAAAATTCTTGAAACTGTATTGATTCCCATCTCAGCTTTGGGAAACAGAACCTAACTCCCCTTTAAAAAAAAACAACCAAACAAACAAACAAACCAAAACAGAACATAAAAACACTTAAGCCTGCAACCACACGATGTTGGCATGAAAAACAGTCCCAAGATGGCCATTAATCTGTTTTCCTCATTCTCTGAGCATGGCTTGAGGCCCTGACTACAGCCATACAAACAGAGGACCATATAGTAACAAACTATGATAAATAAGCTAATTTCTGTTAACTGTTCACAGAAACAGTGCTCTAAGGCATTTACTGTGAAGCAGTTCAAATTAGTGTCATTTTCTTCAACTTCCTAATGCAGCATTCATTCTTGCAATCTTAATAATTCAGTGTAGTCTTAGGTATAGATATGTGCGGGTAATTGTGTATGTAATAATATTCCATCTAGAACTAGGCTCTTGTCAACAGTTAAAATGTGATGCCTTGAATCATACAATTCTATTTTCAGTTTCTTAAAATTGTGTTCAACTTCAATTTTTCAGGCTGAAGTTTTCCAAGGCAACAATTGGAAACAAGCTATTTTTTAATTTATTTTTTTTTAACAGATTTCCTCTAGAACATTTAAATGATGCTAATATCAGACAATAAGTACCCATTTTAAAGAAAATACCATTATAGACTCTGGTACATAAACACTTTCAAATGTGGAAATGAAGCATTCTAGAGTTACAGATACACTTTCTGATGGTATGAAAATGTATAGAAATATATAATTTATTCCAAAAAAAGTTCTCTATTCATGGTCAGCCATATGGCTAGTAGTCACCTCTATGTACAACCTGTTTATTTACTATGTTGAATTGTTACTGCTAAAGGTCTTTGATGGATGGAAAGAGCAAATCTGGCTTTTTCTTCAGTCACTCCTTTTAGCTGGTAGAGACTATTTCAGGAGGGAACGGTTTTGTGTCCTGCTCTTGAAGTGACAGCAAAAAAGCTTTTCCCTGTCCTTCCACTATGGCTCAGAAAGCAGAAGGAGGAATGTAGTGTAGAATAATTTTGAAAAAAATAATTTCTTTGAATGCCAAAGAAGGTTAGATGAGACCTAAGGCAAGCTAATATTACACAGAAGACAACACTTTGAAAGCATATAGAGGAAAACGCAAAAAGTTTTCCAGCTACATTTCTCCTTCCCATTCCAGAAGTCCTGTGACCATGATTCTGCTTGTAAGTAAAGTGCAAGTGATTCCTAAGGGCTTTGCAACAATTGTTTTTCATTCCTATGATAGTGTCTTGTCTCTATTCTGCTAATGTTCTCTAAGACCGTTACTTCATTAATGATTTCTACCTGCTCTCTCTTGGAAATTTTTCTTATTATTAACCATAAAAACTATCACAAGGGTACCTTGCCTTGTATAGGTCTCCTGGGAGATATAAATGTCAGAATAAGGTAGAATTTCCTCTATGTCTTACATCTCTTCAAGTTTTAATTAACTTTCTTTTCAATCAGGATATTATTTTCCCAAATGAAAAGAAACAATTTCACAATCTCCCAGTACAGAGTGTATTTCCTTCTATATATTACTCATTTACGTTCCAACTAGATTTCTGGAAAATGTTAAACATTGAAACAAGATGTTGTTAGGCTTTTTTATGTGTGAGAAACCATTAAATCTTAGTTGACTACTAGGTGACAAAAGTCTGCACCTGGAGGAACATTTTGAGAATTAGGATAGTTGTGATCTCTCTCACACACACATGGGTGCACACACACATTTTCCCAGTATTCTCCTGTCAGACTGCTCTGAGTTGTCCTGGACTGACATATTAGACGTTTCCAGAATGTTGTGTCTTAGCAAAGAAAGATAATGTCCTTTGTGCCTGCCTGTCATGTTCAAACTAGTGAAAAGACACATTTCTTTAAATAAATATCTGTAATGTTTTTCCACATCACAGATTTTGTCCTTGAAACAACATGTGACAACCCCCTGATCTCATAAGTATTCTTTCTCTAAGTATTCTTAACTTAGAATTTAATATTAGGGTATAACATACATTATAAGTTGGCTTCTACTTCCAAAAATCTGATTTTTTCTTTCTATTTTTTTTTCTCATAGACACCTCTTTAGAGGGGCACTCTGCTATGATAGAATTAGATTTAGTTTCTAGTTTGCGACTTGTGCTTATATATAAAAATAAAGGACATAGAATTAAGTTCCCTAAGACAGCTGCCAGAAGTATAATTCATCTGCTGTGTAGTAGGACATATCACACAAACTCCCAAACTTTCTGTTTTGTTCTTGTCTTTCCAGAAGAAGGAGGAGGGATGGCATCTGTGTATGTGGATTTTGCCCTGTGATTGTTTGATAACTATACTTTTTCTGTTCATGCACATACAAATGTCCCATGACAGGATGAAGGGATAAACCCTGCAGGAAAGGGAAAGTAAGAGAGTCACAGGTAAGTCAACGTAAGAAAAGTGTGCAGTATCATAAAGGGAACGTTTTAACACTTTTAGTTTATCTTGATCTAGACTATGGTTTCACATTTGGTCATTATATTTGCTTGGCAAACAACTTTTCAGACAATGTGACAAGCAAGTAAATTATTTTTACCAAACGCATTCTGACACAGAGGGAAAGCATCAACAAGCTTTGCTTTGTTTAGCAAAAAGAGCAGCATCTAGTAAAACATCAATGATCTCATGACAATTGTATATTTCTTGTTGAATCTAACCGGAGTTTCAGATTTTGTTTCCAGCATCAATTTTAGTGGACTAAAGAGAAGGAAACACGAAAGGAACAATTAAACTGATGCATTCGTATGTTAGAGGAAGTCATGTGAGAGGCATTGTCTAATGAAAAGTACCATGTTAGACTCCAAGATTGCTGTGGATCATGTGTTAATCATAAATCCAGATTTTATAAAAAAAACCAGTTAATTAAATTTTTAGTCTTTGTATGAAGTGGATCTTTGTCCTTGTAAATTTGGAAAGCATATATTTTCTTCCTTATTAACTCAGTTGAAAAAATATGCAACAAGATTACTTTAATTCCTCCTCTCCATGTATATATGTATATTTACTTTGCCTACAAAGACACACTCCATTGCAAATGTGCACATACCTATACATTTCTGAGTTGAGAGCAAATCTGGACCATACTTGTTTTCAAAACATTTTTTCATTTATTTTTAAAACCTAAAGAGTGAATTTGAAAAGATAACTTCAATGTTCATCTAAACTGTTTTGTTTGCTGCCATGGATTGTTTCAAAGTACTTCCATCCACAAGAGACTCTAAATAACTCTTCATTCAGACATAATGGTAGTGTTTCATGTGTACCCGTGGCTATTTCTGTATTGTGCTCCGCTTTTCTGAATAATGAAAGTAGTAAGACAGAATGGCACTCAGCAATAACCAAGGGAGGAAAGGTTAGGGGGGCAGTTTTGAAAAAAAAAAAAAAAAAAAAAAAAAAATTTTTACTAGAGATTTAGGCAGACTGTATATAAAAGCAGACCTGGTAGGAGAAGCAAAAAATGGAAAACTATTTCTGCAGAAGTAATGTAGCCGTAAAGGAAGACAGTGGTCCAGATGCTTGTTTTTGCTGTAACCAGAGAATTATAAGTTGATCAAGCTTTTAGATGTATTCAGGTAAAGGCCACTGCTAATTCTGTGACAATTTCTTTTCAGTTTTAATGTTCTTCTGTGACATTCAGTGTTAAATATTTCTTTAAGCGTGGGGTTCTACTGAGAATAAGGGGTATGCGGACCAGAAAAAGTCACCTGCTGCTCCCATCAAATCCTGCAGTTATTTGTGTTTCTGCAAATCCATTACAGATGCAACAGAAAGCACAACTGGCAGAACAAAATTGGACTCTAAGAAGAGAAAAAAAGGTATAATTTTGGCAGTCCAATGACATTGATTTATTTTCCCTTTATGGCCACGTAGCTTGACTCCAAGTGTTTGGCAAAAGAAGCACACTTAAACTGAGTCATAGTTTAAAATTCTATTCCTAAATACATATAGAAAACTACGGAACATTCCTTTTCCCCTTCTGCATCATCCTAATCAGCAGCAACTTTTGTGCTGTGTGGCTTCACTGTGACATCACGTAACAACTTGCATTAAACTTACTTTTATTAACTCTCTCTCGTCAGTGTCAAAAGTGCTTTCTTTCCAAACTGTTTTGACAATGTGGTGAATGGATAAGTTAAGTACGACAAGAATCTGTGCTAATTTTATATTTTGGACAAAAGTCTCTGAGTTCAGAAAGATGAGATCATCAACATCATGAAGCAAATACTATTAAAATGATATTTATATTTTCCCTGGAGTATTTATTTCAGCATGGCTGGCCTACAGTGAAACATTACTATTTACTTATATAATATTTGTATGTTTACATTGTAAAGTAGTTTAGATAAATACTTCAAACAACAGCTGAAAATGTTGAATATCTACTGCAGAGTTTACAACCTGATCGTGTGAGTGCACTTCATATGCAAAGAACACAAGCGGAACAGCATTTTGTAAATTGCCAATTACATTACATAGGAAGGGATTTTATTAAAAATATTCTAAACTCTTAGTTAATGTTTACCATGTGTATTTTCCCTGTTTGCATCTCATGGTACTGTTTTATTTTTATTTTTTTTTTTTATTTCCTTTGCCCGCCTTCCTGGTTCTTTTGAATGAATATGATACCTGAATGTGTCTGCCATTCAACATTATACTCTCGTGTGTCCTATTTCTTATGTACCAGCAACACAGACAGTCTCTGAAACTCCAATGTTCCATTGGCTTTGTTGTCTTTAATTTTTTTCTCCTATTATTTTATTTGAGGGTTTTTTGAAGATCCTTCTTACTCCTCCTGTATTTTCTGCAGCTATTTCATGGGTCACTGTCCTTGAATCTACTTGAATCTTTGTTTCACATCATTTCAGGTTAATATCTTCAATTAAGAACTATGAGATCAACTAGTGTCTGAGTTACATCAAAAAATATCTTGTCTGCCTTCTGGCATTATCTTATAATTATATATTTTGTATATATTATATATATAGTATTGTATCACAGAATCACAGAATCATTAAGGTTAGAAAATACCTCCAAGATCATCAAGACCAACTGTCTACCTAACATCATCATGGCCACTAAACCATATCCTAAAGTGTCATGTCTACGCATGTTTTGAACATCTCCAGGGATGGTGACTCCACCACCTCCCTGGGCAGTCTGTTTCAATGCCTCACTACTATTTCAGTACAGAAATGTTTCCTCACGTCTAATCTAAACCTCCCGTGGAACAACTTCAGCCCATTCCAAATGAAATCACCTTTAAAATAATCTATTTCAGTCAGTTTCCTCTTCTGATCATTAAAAAGTAATAACTAATTTTACCCATGCTCCGTTGTGCTGCTAACATGTTGTTGGACTTCAAATATTTTTCCAGTTGTAAGTTTCATTATTTTATTTTCCATTCATCTTTAAAACTCTTATTTTCTGTGATTCATTCCATCAACTCCAAAAACAAACAAAGCAGCAGAACTGTGGGATTGAAGAGGGATTTAGAAACATAGAATGGCTTGGGTTAGAAGGGACCTTAAAGATCATGCTGTTCCAACCCACCTGCCAACCTTCCACTAGATCAAGTTGCTGAAAGTCCCATGCAACCTGGCCTTGAAGGATGCGCCCAGGGATGGGGCATTCACACATTCTTATCTAACTCATTTGTCTCATCTAACTGTAATTATGTACAGTATGAACAAGTATATGTGAGCTTTTTGTGTCAACAGAGAAATATAGACACTTTCAGGCATGATTAATCTGAATTACTTTATTCATTTCCTTTATATTAAACAAATTGTACTATGGACAATGAAGGCAGTCTATAGTAGCGTCTCAGACAAAGGACTCGTCTGCATATATCTATAATAGGTCAAATGAATTCCAGCCTTGGTGTCCAGTACTAAAATTAGATGATATCATGTTAGCCATCGTTCTCCTGGATGACGTTAAGCTATTTGTTATCATTTGTTACTTTTGTATTATGAATTATTCGCTTGTTTAGTATGGTAGAACACATTGCACCACAGGTCTCGCTTCCCTCCTCGGGCTATTTGTGATATTATGATAACATTGTGCACTGAGGCATAATAATAAGTGAGGAGACAAGAAATTGAAGAGAATTTGAGATTTGTAAAGGTTTTTTCTCAGGCTTTCCAGGTCTTGAAAAAAAAGACAAAGAACACTGTGGAATCTGAGCACTTCTGCTCTTACCTTCTGGAATTTCAAGTTCCTTGATAGAGAACTTGCCCCAAGTTTGTTCTAGTTCACTCATGGAGGCTGTGCTTGTGTAATTTAATTGTTGGGGGTACTGTAAATTCATAGGTCACATTGTCAAACTGTCTTATTATAGAACTTGTTACAGACAACTGTTTAGTGTTAGACATGAGCATGAGCTTGTATGAGAACTAGTTCATGCTAAACCACACTAGTCTTTTTACAAATGTCCAGAAACATTATAAATGGACAGTTCTTTTATGTTGAGATTACCTCCTGCTGAATATCTTATACTGATGCTGTAGCTAATTCTCAGGACAATTTTTCAGGAGATCTTTGTGTTTGGAATATCACGATTGATAAAGAAAACATAATTTTTAAAGCTTTCCCTCTTAAAACTCTGTTTTTTTCACAATTACCACCGTGTCGGTTACAGTACTGACATCATTAGCATAGGTAATGTTAGGTATTAGACTCAGCAAGTAATGTCCCTGTCCTAGGACAGAAGTAATCTACCTCGAAACAATCAGATCATACAACTAAGATTGTTGGATGTCAGCTGGTATGACTTCTTGGACATACCTATTTAAAAGCTTTGACATGTTTTTGAATTAAGACTACAAGATAGCAGATTATAGAAAGACTTCTTTTTGATTTATCAGGGTTTGGATAGAACCCATCATACCACATTTTAGTCTAGTACTCTGGACTACTACTAAAATATTAGTCATTATTCTTAAAGTGTTTTCTTATGTGTTTGTTAATGCAGTAATAAAAAGGATAAAAGCCAGCATTATGGCAAAAAGCACGATATTATTAAAATGCTGGTATCAAATGTCACTGAACATGAAATTTTATTAAGATAAAGATCTTGATTTATTCAGCTACAGAAGGTTTGTGTTTCTAGACCTATGTTTACCTCCTTGGAAAACTTTGACTAAATGTGTCAGTAGATCTAGGAAATACTGTTCCAGTTAATCATGTAAATATTTTCTTTCTTGAGAATCGTGGGGCTGACTGAAGTGAAATGATAGAAATGGATTTTCTGAAATTACATTGCATGTTTTCAAACATGTTACGATCAACCCCATCTGTGACTAATACTGTTCATATGATTCTCTCAGTCCTCCCCTCCAATACATATCTTCAGTCACAGTTTTGTTTTCTAATAGACTGATGATCTTCATCTGTAGCCAAAGAAATTGGGCAATAGCTTCCTTTCTTGGGAGCCATTAAACTGCCTTTGAATAGTATCTGCCAAGGACATTAACGAATTTTCACTACACAGTGACTCATGTTAAAAAAAAAAAAAAAGAAAAAAATGGCTGAAATAGTTCAAGATAAAACAAACCCAGCAAACAAGCACCCTGCAGTACATGAGAGATGTTGAAAGCCTCCTGTCATAGAAAAGACATTACAGAACTCTTAACTCAAGTCATTTAATAAAGTTGTAGTATTAAAAACCAGAACAAAAGTAAAAAATTCACTTGACACTGCTTCAAGCTTTAGCTCTCTTCAGTATTGTAGAGCATATGCTTTTCTGTACCTACTATATTTATTAAGATAAAAATACTCATAAGGGTAGGAAAAAATGACTTTCTTCTAGGTTGATGCTTAATTATTTAGCTCAATATTCATTCAACTTGAGCTCAAAATACCTGTGATTATTACCATTACCTCAAACAGGCTACTTCTGCTGAACAGCCTGTACCTATGGCATGACAGAAGCCCGCTTCTCCTGAGGTCCATATGTCATCTAGTCTTTTGTTCCATGTTGTCACTACAGCCCTGGAGAAGTGCTGCAATGTGTCAGCTTAGGAAGTGTTTCTATGATACGTATTGTTCAGTGGCAACATTGAGACTGGACTGGGAAACTAATCCACCATTAGAAGAATGATGTAGACTTTCTTCCATGTTCTTCAGTCAGCTAAGCCCCACAGAGGTGAACTTACATGCAGCACTGAGTTCTTCTTCCACAGTCAAAACCCTGTCATGCGTCTGATTCCCTTTTTTTTTTTTTTTCATTTTCTACACTGTATTCTTTGGTAAAAGCCATTGTAAATCATTAACTTCTGTGATAAACAGTTTGTTGCCACCATACAGTCAAATATAATTTCTCTCATGCTCTTGTATTTGAAGAAAAGTCACAATAAATGTCTGCAGTTGTTTTCATTTTTTCCTTGCTGTCTTTTATATTTACTTGGTGAAACCTTACACAGAATTCAAATTTATTTCAAGGTAATGTTCCTGCCCTAGCTAACAGATAATACCAGAAACAGAAATGAAAATTACAATGGTCCCTCTTTCATCCAGGAGCCTCCTGTTCTGTTCCAGTCAAAAGCAGGAATCAACAAGAGAGTCCATGTTTTCTGATGCAATGCTATTAGCCAGAAAAGAATGGTTAATTAAGTGACTACATATAACAGGCCAAATATTTATTGTATGAATGAGGACAAGACTGACGGAGTCATTCTATCAACATGTGGATGAACAATAAGGAATGTAATTGTTGAAGGCACCCTGTTTTCAGTATAGAATTCATCTTGAAAAAAACAAAATGAATTACAAGATTCATCTTTTGCACCATTGTAAGAGCACACTAAGCAGTATACTGGAATCAAAAGCTAAAAATATAGCTTTCTGTTTGAGATTTTGTTTGCTGAAATGGGATGTTCCCTCAGGCTTCTAACTTTGACAATATAATCCAGGTAAGGGAATAAGAAGAACTTATGCTGAACTTCATCTATAGCTATGCAAAGCATGAATGCTTACTAAATATGATTTATCTTGGGTTTCCTGCAAAAGTTCAGTGATTCCTTTCTGTTAGGAAAGGCTTCAAAATATGGCCTCAAAGTAGCTTGTGCTAGGATGACATGGACAACTATGATCAACTTCTGCAATTTTTCATCCAGGCTGCTCAGCCCATAAAGGAAACAGGCTTCATGCCCTTATGGGGCTTCACTGAATGCATTTCTAGTTTCTCGTCAGAAGAGTTCAGAGTCCTCTGACACTGAAAAAACTTTTTTTTCACTGAAAAAAATGAAAAAAACTTTTAAGTTAGAACAAGGAAAGGATGAGAGTCTCTTCGAGGAAGAAGTCATCAGTCCCTCAAGGTGACCACTGTTTGAAGACTTAAGAGCTGGCTCGAAGTTTAGGCAAAGTGATAATGATGGAGAGAACCTTTGGGAATACTCCCTTTCCTCCGGCTTCTGAGCATCTGACTCTGAGCTACCTCTACTGAAAGCTGTCTCACTCCTCTATTCAACTATGAAGAACCTTTAAAAACATAATGTGTATTTTTCTTCCTGCAGACTTTATAAAGAAATATCTTATTACCTTCAGCAACCACTTAAGCACTAGCGATATTTCCAGAATAGCTCTAGTTTGTCTAAAATAATTACAAATAGTCTTAACCTATATACTCAATATTTTAGAATGTAGGGGATGATTTTATCCCATACGCATTTTGTGGGACAAATACTGATTACAAGGAGCTCATAATTAACCAGTAGGTAGGATGTATGGAGTCCATGGAAATCATGCTCTACGATACTGGTATTTCCCAGTCCGTAAGGACTATTCCAGTGACAGTAACTACAATTGGGACATTCTACCCTACAACATGTTTAGAGACAGAGAAGTCTTTGCATGTTCTAGCAGTTGTGAAGAGGTTATCAATCCTGGTTCAAGTAGAAGGATGACTTCTGGATGCCACTTTCAACTGGAATTATTCTACAATTCTGATTCTTATTTTTGCATGAAGGAGGGCAGTAATGACTAATTCCCTGCAGCTGTTCTCAATTGGTTTCTGTGCATATTATAAAAAAGCATGTTATAAAAATATTTCTAACTGAAATTCTATCAGTGAGAATTAAAAAAAAAAAAATTGTTTTTGTAAAATGTTTCATTGACTTTTTTTTATGTCTACCATTTGACTACTACAGGAAATTAGTTTTATTTCCCAAGACTCATTAGTAGTTCAGATTGCATATTTGGTAAAAGAAAAAAAAATATATATTGCCTATATAAATCTTTCAAAATTAATCCAAAAATTGAAATCTTTGTTTTTAGAGAACAGGTCTTTTTATTTCCCACTACGTGTGGTCTACCAGTCCTTGAGAAACTCCTCAGTCACTATAGCACAAAGTTCTGATCTGTCTTCACATCTGATATGACACAGAAATTTATGATTTTGGCTTATTATTAAGGAGTATTTAAATGTTCCACCTTTACATCTCTGGGAAATGTAATTCTTGTTTTCATTTCAGTAATATTTAATGCAAATCAAAGGCTAGTTTTTTACTAGCTGTTGAAGTTATAAACCACCCGTGTAAAATAAATTATAACTTATGTGATTTCAAAGTTCTGGATCTGTAAAATTTTAGTATCCCGTATTTAGAGTATTTCTGGAGAAATATCACTGTTTTGTAGTGTAGGTGACACTGCCCAACTCAGCATTGCCTCCAGGCATCTGTCCTTGTGCACTTGCAGCATGTGAACTCCCAGTGAGGCAGGTGACAGGAGTCACAGTACAACGGGGCAGAGGTGGCATTTCAGGTCAAATGCACAAGCCCAGAGTGGAACATAGGTTAGAGGCTTTCCATCTCAGGTTAGAAGGTACATGCAAGACAACTTTTAATGGCCAGAGAGTGTGACTGCATTTGCGATAAGGAGTGTCTTAACTACAGCAAATGATTCGATACTTGTTAAAAAAACAAGATGAGAAATATGTGGTCCTTCTAATGAGAAAATGAAGGCACTATCCTAGGGGTTAACTGAGGCTTTAGCTATCTAATATGTGAAGACTGATAATGTAAGATGATATGAGAGGCATCTCCCTGAAGTATTCTCCAACATAATCTGACCTGACCTGAAAGTCCTGTAGCTGTTGTTGCACTCTGATGTCTGAGAGCAAACTACTTGCTCCATCATTGTTTTGGTGGGAGAAACTTTGAACCTTACACTTGCCAAACCTCTTTTTTGAAACAAATGTGTCTTTATACATCTCATATTTGTGTTATGCATTATACAAAAGTACATATTTTATTTCAATACGTGCCTAAATCTGTATCTATTTAGAATTCTCCCCTCCTAAATGAGAAGGCAACATAACAAAATTATAAGGAAGTTAGCAAGGTTTTTGCTAGCATTTCTTCACTACAAGGAAGCAGTGCAGAAGTAAACTCTTTTACAGCACTTTAAATAATCTGCCTTTCTGTTTTGGTGAAATACTGACATGTTGTAACAATTTTGATACAAACCTAAGTTGTTCCACTGCCCGTCTTTAATTAATAGATGATTTTCCAGTGCATAAGCAGAGTAACATTTTCTTTGTTATGATTTAGGCTTTTACTACTTATAGAAACTTAATCTAAAAGGGTTTAGTGCATCACCTGAGAAGAAGATTACAAAGTACTGTTTTTCCTGTCAAATCTGATCAGATATTTACAGTCTGTCACTGACAATTATGGCAATAGCAAGTTTATGACAAGGTTGATAAACAGATTCTTGTACGAATTCATAAGAAAAATCTCTATGATCACTTCGTCATCTGACTCAAGGCCACATAATAGGAGAGATCTGCCTCAAAGCCTTCTTTTAGGATGACCATCATCGAAAAGAAACTTAAAAATGCAGCTCAACAATCTGGCATAGTTTTCAAGAAAGGCCAAAAGAGAAACATTTTCTTCAAAGTTATTAAAAATAAATGAATGTTGCATATAGTCATTAGGATTTATTTGAAATTAGCACAGAATTTAATGAGATGCACAGGAAAAGTATTAAATAATTTCATTTTTAGCAACAGCGTTCAGCAGCACGTGAAATGATGTCCTCTGACTTTTTCCAGGTATGTAATATCAGAAAATTCAAGCCTCTCAGAAAGCACTTCACATCTTTATTTATTTTCTAAATAAATATGCAGTTGTTTTTTTTTCCTTTGTGCCCAAAGGCCTGTAGCATTCAGTAGTTTACCGTAGCCACTTAGGACACCTACTTATCTCGAAGCTTAAAACTTTGAAACTATACTGTGAACGTAAACTTTTCAAAGCAGAAAAACGATATTTTCAACCTGCTTGAAGTTACAGTCTAGACCATAGGTCCTGTCTCCTGATAGATATCTTATAGAGAGAATATTTCTTTGAATATTCCACATTACAAAAGTGTGATTCCTAGCTCATGGTGTCACTAATGGATTGCACAGTAAGACAAATAATTGTCTCTCATTAAATAGCTGTCATAGATGGTATTCAAATGTTTTAACCCAGATGTCTCTGTAAGAACAAGCATTTTCTTTTCTTATACTACATTTTTATTTTTGCTAATGTTAAGTAAGTCAGCCTAAGAATGACACATTTTTCTTTTCCAAAAGAGGAAAGGATTGCTTTCTCTTTCTTAATCTATCCCTTTTTTTTATTTATTTTTTTTCCTCTTCTGTGAGTGATTCTCAAAGGGTGATGGGGACAGCAGTGAGAACCACTGCTGTCCCATGCAACAGCAAGAATCATGTTCTTTCTGCAAAGGAAAGCACAAATGAATACACTAGAGGAGACAGGAGATAGAGGTTGTTTACAGCGCATGATGTGGGGATAGAGCTCTTGTCCTGACCCCCAGCAGTCAAGCAGGACTCTCAAGATTAAAATCTCTGTTTTCCAGCTGTACTGTTAAGGGAATAGTTACACAAACTCCCCTAAATTCAATGAGTTATTTTAAAATACAATTCATTTCAGCTGCAAGAATATTTGGCCATCTCATACGATCTATATATTTCTGTAGCTACCTTGTGAACTTCAGGTCTTTAGCCATGTTTCTAGAAAATTCACAGTATTTTGTTTTGTTCACTTTTGCTTTTCCCACAGGTTTGGTAGACTAGTGCTTATTCCACTACAATTAGTGGAATCTCTTCCACTGACATAAGCACAACTTTTGTCCAGCTGACTGAAAACTAGAACTCTGTCTCAGAACCATGGAAGAAGATACATTAGGGATGATATCATTACACAGCTTATTTCAGAAGCTTTAGGGAAGTGTTGCGACTTAGATCCTATGTAGATATTGGGAAAAGTAAAATTTTCTAATATCAGAATGTAAAATATAGAAAATGTTTTAAGGTTGAGAACACACACACACAAAAAATAATTTTTCCCCTTTATTGTGGAGGCTCTACTACAGAGAAACTTTTCACAGAGAATCACAAAATCACAGAATATTAGGGGTTGGAAGGGACCTCAAAAGATCATTGAGTCCAACCCCCACGTCAGAGCAGGGTCACTTAGAGTAGGTCACACAGGAAAGCATCCAAGCAGGTTTTGGATGTCTCCAGAGAAGGAAACTTCACAACCTCAACACCAGCAGAAGTTTTTCCAATCTTCAATGGATAAAAAAAAAAAAAAAAATCAGATAAAAAATACCTAGGCTTTTCAAATAAATAAATAATTAAATAAATAAAATCCTACATCCTGAAACAAATTGTGTTGAATAAAAGTAAAGTTTAAGAACACTAACAGATTTGGTTTTGGGTATTCACCATATATAGGAACAGTCTTTTCTGACTTCATCTAATTGATATCGTTTGGAGCACCACCTTGGATCACAGCCACACCTTCAGTTTGATCTATGTGTAAATGAGGTGAACCATGAAGTATTTTGCTCCTCCAGAATTTCTTTTAGAAAAATTCCACCTCCTGATTAAATTTAACTTTTTTGTCGGTTGCATTTTTTTCAAAGTGCAAAATAAACATGTATAGGGGTGGAGTAACCAATAAATAATATGGGTTAATCAATAAGGGATATGAAATACCCAATAAGGGCTAAAAGAATATGGTTAAATAAAGACGATGATTTCTTCATCTTCCTGTTAGACTTGTATTAGTAAATATTGAACTGCAGGTAAGAGCTGCTAAGCCTGTGCAGGATATACAGAGCTGGTCTATTGCTTTGCTTTAATTAACAGAACAAGCCAACTTTTACAGCTCTTCTTTCTGTTTCTGTGCATTTATAAAATTGCCTTGTATTTGTTTCGATTCTTGTTCTTCTTTTCCCTGCTCACAGCAGCTTTTCCAGTCTGTCAGCCTTCTAATGTTTGTCTTTAACTTTGCCAGTGAGGTACGGGCCTCCATCTGGGCAGGTCAAAGCTCCTTCAGTCTGCACTGCTGCCAGTGTGGGCTCAGCCCTCTCACTGTAGAGGCTGCATGTACATACCTGTTAATATTTGACATGCAAAAAGATATAGCATCCGTGTTTCTGACTGGTCAACAAGGTGTTTGTGCACAATGTATGAAACCAACAAAGATGCAATGCAACCACTTTGCACTTGGAGTCCAGTGTATAGGGAATCTATCATGTCTGAATCACTTCTCTAATGCTACGATGTGGAACAAGTCTGATCTCTTTGACTAGATTAGCTTTGTATCCAAGTACTCCAGCTCAGCTTGTCACACAACCATGTCCGTCACTTCATCTTGCATGCAGTGGAGTGTAATTCTGTGCATGTACAACTGGTATGATCTGAGATACCCAGATTTCTCTAGGCCCTAATGAGACTATTGGGACTACTGCCGTTATGCTCAGAAAGCTGCCTGGACTTTGTAAATACCGTACAGATGGTCAAAGAAGACTTAGAATGGCAAATGGTACCTTAGAAAATGTGTAGGTAGGAAGGCTGTCTTGGAAACATGTTCATGGCAACCTTCTGTCCCGATCCGATATCGGAGAAAGGTTCTTAAACGATCCCAAAAGCGAGATTAAGACACAAACGAGGTCAAATGCCATACAACCTTATAAATTTTATTTAATACAACAACCAATAAGAGCGACAGAACAGAGGGAAAAAGAGAGAAGAAAGGTAGAATCCCTAAAGCGAGAGAACCGCAGAAAACGCAACTAATTACCACCACCACGACTAGGGATCCGGCAATGTCCTGCCGACTCGTTGATGATCCATGTTCCTGGCTCAGTCCAAGTTTCCAGATTTTCCCTTCCACGTCGAAGTCTATAGATGTTTTCTTCTTCTTCCAGGAGTACGCAGTATGTTATTTTATAGTTCCCGTCCCCACGATTTGTTCGCCCATTTC